>VZTO01017603.1:6299-25773 GCA_013400615.1 Syrrhaptes paradoxus
GAACAGGCTGCCCAGAGAGGTTGTGGAGTCTCCTTCTCTGGAGACATTCAAAACCCGCCTGGATGCGTTCCTGTGCGATCTGATTTAGGTGTTCCTGCTCCGGCAGGGGGATTGGACTAGATGATCTTTCAAGGTCCCTTCCAATCCCTAACATTCTGTGATTCTGTGATTCTCTATATTAAAAGCTATAAAGATAATACGAGGTTTGACATTATTCAGCATCTAACAAACAATTTACATAGTGTAAATATTCATGTATCCTTCAGCATTTTAAGACTAAAGAATTCTGAATGCTGTGCATTTCATTACTTTTAATTTTGCAGCTAGTTAGTTACTGCATGACACTAGGGAGGTTCTTGGAGGGGTTGATATGTATTAATAAAATAAAATACAACATGAACTTTTTAAAACTCAGGACTTTCTTCTAGAACTAATTAAGTATCCCTCAATGATCCCTTTTCTATAGACTTTTATTTTCATTGTTAAACAATTTGGGACTATTCTTCACTGGAGCTCTCCCAAATGTGTTTTGGTTTACAAATCTCAAGGGCTTATGACTTCTGTCCATAGGGCAACATGATTGATAGCAGAGAAACAATGAAATATTTTTTTTCACCCCTCTTCTGAACCCTACTTTTTCAGACATAAATAGAATGGTAAAGCATGAGTTCAACATGGAAGTATTCTCTTGAAGACTACAGTGTTAAATATTTCTTTTTCACTATTAGGTTCATAAAGTTATTCATAACATAAAACTATATTTGAAGCAAATATAACACACTGACTTCTTTCAGCTTTGAAATACACACTTTTCCAAAAAAATCTGTATATGTGCACGGGGGTCAAAAAAGAAAACGAGGTTTTAGTGTCAATCTCATTAGCTTCCATCATCTTACTGGCATTTTCCATTCCTAACGTGGCCCTGAGGCAGCTTTTCTGTCCCTGTGTGAACCCTTGCTTCAAACACAGCTGACCACCCTGCAGGGATTTGCACACGATGTATGAACTCTCCGGCACCAAGAGAAACTGCAGCACCGGTTTGCCTGCATTTCCCTCATGAACATAAAGAATATACCCAAGAAATTTCATGACTGAGCCTTACACACTAACTTTATGATTTGCCTAGTATGCACAATTAACAGGCATGTTACTTATCACACTCAGCTTTTCATATCCAGAGTTTGACCTCCAAACCAGGAGATTAAAATTAACGAATAAACAGGAATATTAAAATTAATTTAATTCTTTAGTCTCTTGGGAAAATTAGGCTTGTATTTTTAAGCTTTTTTCCCACAACTTCAAAGTGTGGAAAAGTTTTATTCTGATGTATTCTCTTGCTTATAGAACTAAACTTATAGAAAAATACGTGATAACTCGCAGCTCTCATTATATCATAGATTTGGCAATATTTGTGTTTCCTGACAGTGCACTGAATTTCCAAGATGACTAAACAGGAAGTAGTGGATAACATCTCAACAACAGTAACCTTAAAACATAAGGGAGGAGGTTATGGTTGCTTCATCTCACCGCAAAGCAGAAACTCCAGAGCTCATTTAATCTTACAGGAGGAAACTGCTCCAGGAGGTTAAACAGTGCACAGGCTCTCTGCTGACCTGTGGCAGAAGGACAGATTTCATGAAGGAGAAACATCTGCCTCCCAACTCTGTTAACTGGAGCAAACTGTTAACATTAAGTTCTATGAGCAAAGGAGCCCATGAACATGGTCAAATCAAACATTTGTTCAGAATTTGAAAAATAAGAATAAAGATCCTTCCTGCATTTGTGTGGCCTTTATTCCACCTAAATCAGCTGTATTCTACCTACAAACAATTCCACCTTCTAGAAACTATTCAGGGAATCGGGTTTAAACTATTCCTATGTCCTGAAGGGGCTTTCCATGACAGCCTTTACAATGATCTAACTATAAAGTTGGCCCTGCTTTGACAGAGGGGCAGGAGCAGACAATCTCCAGAGGCTTTTTGTCCACTCTTCTGTGACTCTATATGGGCTGAACCATGCTGTTCAGATATTCGTTCCAAATGACACATCGCAGCTTGACCTCACTGACAAACTCCTCCCAAAATACTTTTCCAATCTACACCAGCAAGTGCTTGTTCTCAAATATATAGTACTTCACTCTGTAATGTACATCTCAAGTACTCAATATTTTTTCATTAACAGAAAAAATACTCCAAACTCTAGTGGGGCCAAATTTCCCTACCTGCTTTCTATTGGCAGCTGATGCTCTTTTTGTCAACCATCTCTGTTAATATCCCAAATAGTAAATGAATTTGTGTGACCCATAAAGAGGTAACTTTCACGCTTCATAATAATTTTTAAATTGATGCAAATAATGCAGTTACTTGGCTGACTCTGACTCATAATTTGGAATACAAGCCATTTTATTTAACTGTAAGAAATATTAAATCTCAGACACGCAATGGGAATTTATGAATTAAGACATAAATATATATACACACTCCAGGTACAGGATGAGTGCATCTAAACATCATCATTCACCTTTTAAAGCCTACAGAAAAAATCTCCATAGCAACTTGCAGTTGCCAACTGTGGCAGTCATTTCCAACCATGCAAAAAAATTAATTAGCAAGCAAGAATTTATGTTCCTGAAAATTAACTCAAAAAGTCAGAAGTAGAAGTAATACCTTCTGTATCCTATGCCAGTGGTCTCCCAGATTGGTCTGAAATATGCTCAAAAGTGAAAATATGAAGTTCAGCATTCTCCAGAAAAATTAGGAACCAGTATCTCAGACCAGCCTTCATGGGACCCATTCCCAATGGTGATTTGCAACAGAAGAAACTGCCTGTGTTTATAGATGAGTTAGAATGCATTCCAAAAAGTGCCATCTACGAACGCATAGAAATATGCATTGCTTGGCAACTCAAGGGCAATAAAACTCTCACCATGTCACAGATATTACTGACCAGGTTGCAATTCACATCAAAGCTGAGACTTTTAAAGCCACTTAATATATCCAAGATGCTCACTTGACAAAATTCCTTACATATATTTAAAAAACAGCCCAAATTTGTACCCTTTAAGAAATAAATTAAACATCTTCTGGGTTTTGCAGTCCAACACGTGAGAAAACAGACAGCATATGCAAGAGAGATCAACAGTGCTGCAAGGCAAAAATGCTCCAATTCCTGACTTACACACATTCTAGCCTGTGCGCATATAACTCAGAAGCACTTTGCAATTGTTCCTCAACAAGGACCATCACGGTAGCAATGCAGGGCCAGAGAGAGGAGGAAACATGCTGCTCTGGTAGGTATAAGACATCCCAGATTTGTGACAGCCAAGGCAAGAAATGGTACTACACAAAATCAGAAAGAAACCAGAAAACAAAGTCTGCTTGGAGCAGTACAAACAGCAACCATAAGAGATGCCATGAACGTCTCCTCACAGCTATCCGTCATTACAGGAATTTAAGTAACAGTCTCTCCACAGCTGTGGTGAGCGGACAGTAGAAGAGAGAATTTATTTTCTCAGGTTTTGCTTTTTATTGCCCCCAGGGTAAAAAAAAAAAAAAAACCAGCAAAAATAACAACTTTTTTTTCCACTGTTCTTTTTTTAAGCACCTGTTTTCAACTGGCAAAATTTTTCAGTTGCAATTTTTGACTCTCATTTATTCTAAATATCTCCACGTTTGCACTATAAAGCAATCACATCCTTGAGAAAGATGTTAATTCTTAAACTACTGGATAAGAGCAAATGCCAACTCAACGGCAGAAGCTGTATGAAGTCTGCAGGAGATCTGTAAATATATCTATAGGTGAATCCTAAATAGATCCATAGATTAAATCCTGCCATTTGCCCAGAAGTAATCTAGAAGTAAACTGACTGGTTCTAGTTTACTCAGAAATTTGACATAAATTAGAATTTTGGGGATACAGCATGTGGAGTTGGAAAGCAAGTACGATTCTTAGCTGGGACATTACCTTCAGCTTCCAGATGTTGTTGGCCCAGGATCATAAAGAATGAAACACAAGATCTGGCAATTAATTTGCACACCTTTAAAACAAAAGTGAGGAGAAATGAGGCTTCCTCACCTCAGAAAAGCTGTGCACCCCTTCTTTCCATGCACTAATAAAAATGAAGATGACAGTCTCAACTGCAAACTGACACATCCCACCAGGAAAAATATCAAGGAGAGGAGACTTTAAGGACATCCAGTGGCAATCACAACAACTACATAGAGCCAAGGCTCTATCAAGCAGCCGTGCTCCCGTCTCTTGTACTCCGAAGACCTGTCAGATAGGTCTAGGGAAAAAGTGTGCTTTGGTGCAGACTTAAGAAAACAAAATAAACTGAGCAAATATCTGTGAACAAAACTGCAAAACGTTTTATTGAAGCACAAGTCCTCACTTCTTAGCATCAAGCCATTAAAATTCTTGGCAGAAGCACACACTCCTGGCTTGCCAATGGCCCACTTTCATGCAGCATATTTTCATTTAGAAAAAAAAAAAAACTTCAGAAAATCCTGAATATTAAACCTTTCTTCAAGCTATAATGATCATGGAGATTAGCTCTGATCAGCAGTTTTAGGCCATATGTAAATTGGGTATCCCTAGGCAGAGTAGCAAACCATGAAATACCCGTCTTTTCCCCTTTGGCTGGCAGTAACAAGGAGACTGCTCCACAGACCCTCATTAATATTGGTCCACACCACCTACTTAGCATTCAACAGGTTGTAATTCCTAGACCATGTCAGGGACTAGCCTACAGCTAAGGTATAGCAGATTTGCAAGAGAAAACATAATTTAAGCATTGAAATAACCTACAATAACACAGAAATCTTTCCCTCATTTGGTTTCTCTTAATTAACACTTTTTTAATGCTTTCCGCTTCTCTCGCTGTTGCAGTCCAAGTAAACTTAGCAGTCATATCTAAGAAGCCTCATCACTATCCATCCTCACAGATGTGCTTATGAAAATACTAAAATACTTATATCAAGGAAGATATTTTTCCTCCCCTCTAGCACACATTGTTCCTCAGGACTGTCCAAAGCAATGCAAGGGTGTACCAGTGACGAGAAAATATGACAACACTCTTTATGCAAGACTCTTTATATAAAAGCCACGGTGGGAAGGAACAAAGTCCCTGTTTCAGCTTCTTCAGTACAGCATCGCTTCTGGGGTGAGATCTGAGAAGACAATCCTTACCTTCATCAGAAAATCTGATTGAATTTCATTTAAGAAACAGATATCTATATTCAGCAGCACACCATACAGAACAAAGGTTCCTTGACAAATGGTTCCCCAGTTGCAGTACATGGTGGGATGCTGTACGATCAGCAGCTCTAAATGTCTCTGTGCAGGGGCTTCCCTGAGCATAGCATGGACTTACCTGCTCACGCTGGTTTGAAGTGTATGCTAATAACACTGTAACTGTTGTTTTTATCTATATAGTCATTGAAGAAAACGTTCTGAATTTTGATGTCCTTCCCCTACACTTCCCAGTTATGAGGAACTACCTATAAAGGAACTGACAAATTGTAGTCTAGAAACCAGGAAGAGGGGAAAACCAAAATATTTCAAAAAAAAATATAGAGAGAAATGAGTTAAAACTTTATTCAATAACAATAAAGCCTGAAGCTGATAATTTCAACCTTCTTGGATACAGCTGTAGCAATGAGAAAATAAGAGCCCAAAGGATGGATAAACTATATTATCTTAACTAGCAAAGGGAAAAGTTTATACTATTAACATTTTTCCCTTGCTAAGAAAATACGGTCAAATTTTGAATTTTTTATTTCTTATTTAGTAAGCCTGCAGCATATACCAAGCCTGCTGAAAGTGTAACCTCCCAAAATTAAACTGCCAAATAAGCAAGATTACCACAAGCCCAAGAGGCATGTCTATCTTTTTGTCTTATAATTATTTTGAGTACTGGAGGTTTTTGTTAGCAGAAACTATGATAGAGTTCAGCTTAAAATCAAGAAGGCAAAACTGTTTAAATTAGAAAACAAGAAGTTTGCAAACCAATGCTTGCAAGTGTGTCCAAACAGTAACGTATGCAATTTCATGATCCATTACACTGTCTGTTAAAAAATGCTGATGTGCCTCTACTGCTTTTGTTTACCACAGCTATGGCCCTTCTCTGCTACAGCCGGGAACTGAGCTCCTATGCCAAGTTCTGGCTGACCAGATTTGGGGACCACTTATCCCATCTGCACAAAAAGTGGACAAAAATCCATCTATTCATAGCTAAACCACAGACATTTCAGGATATCAGTATACCTCCTTTAGCACAGTTACATTCTTTTAGTGTTATTTATTTTTTAGTTTATGTGACTACTCATTCAATGTCTGGACACTCTTTAATTACCAAAACTCTCATAGTGGTTTTCAGGTTTTCTCTCCACCAGGATTAGTGTGTGTAGTCCTCTGACATGTTCATTGACTTGCAGAATTTGTCAGATGAAAACCTTAAACCACTTTTATTTAGTTGCTGCTGGTACTAGTATTATATCTGAGTGTGATGTAGATCCTGGATAGCAAGTACCTAGATACCATTTTTCTGGCTTAAAACAATGAACTGATGTCTCTTAGGGGAAGAATCCAAAGCAAGTTCAATCAACACAGATCAGCGGGGTGCTTCCTCATCTCACATTCACCCTGGCTTCGTTCCAGGGCTTGCTCGAAACCAGTCCAATCTTGCAAACGTTTACAATTCTTCTAACTGTAGCACTTATCTAGCCTGCGGGAGTAAGAACCTATTCTTGCATATAGAAACGAACTCTATATTGTTTAATAGTTTGATTTGCTATTATATGCTACTGCATAAGTTTTATTTTAATATCATGCAACTGCTGTGATTGCATTTTTATAATTGGTGCTCTACCCTAGAGGAGAACTTTTTGAAGAGCAAAAATGCTGCCTAGGTGCTGAATCAGAGAATTTGCTGAGAGCGCTTTGGGTAGCAGTACTTAGCTATGAAGCTTCCCAGCAAAGGTGCTGCAGGTGCTAAAGAATTCAAACTACAAGATCAATGACAATAATTAATGGTTCATGCAACATAATATAAAAGAAAATTAAGGGAGTGAACTAAATTTTGAAAGAAAAGTCCTGGACAGAATCCAGCTGAGATGCTGATGCCCTTCTGAAATCTCTGTATCTTCTATGCACAGATCCAGACCTATATTATCTCCATATTCTGAAACAAAGGTGTCACGATGTAGCAAAAATGATTTTTACTATGCTAAACAGTAATTGCAAATTTCGTCTCCAAAGACTTGGATTTGGAGTTTGGATTTTTTGCAATGACAAGCCTGCATGAACTTCACTGACATTCCTACACCCATTGATTTCACAGTGCGCCTATCTCACTGACACCAAGAATTGTCATTTAACAGGAAAACACACAGAGATCTTTCATTAACACTCTCTAACTTAAATGTTTCAGATGCCTCCCAAACTTCTCATGCACACCACAGGAGCACAAACAAAAAACTTTAACTACCTCTTTAAAAATTAAAAACCGCTTTAAAGGAAGATATCATATTTATAATTGCCAATGGTAAAGGAGAATGATGGTTCAACAGCATTTTTTAATCAAGCTTCATGGAACTCAGATTGTAAAAATATACTGAGACACTGGCAATGTTTTCAAAGCCCAAAGGAGCTGTATGGCACCACAGATGAGAGACTACAGCTTGGAACAAAAAAAATCAACATACCTTAATTTGAGAAAAGTAAAAAACATTTTGATCAACTGAATTTTGCAGAGTTTTTTGGTTGTTTTTGTGGTGCAGTTCTAATAAGCTTTTCAACTTTACCATATTCTTGGTGCACAACCATGTCATTTTTATATATTTATTTTACTCTCAAGCATGTCAGTGGTGCTCACTAACAGGACTTGATTTCTAACGATAAACGCAATTTCCCATCTATTTTTGGTGGACAGCCATGGAAAGCTGCTACATAGAAATATTCTTGTACCTGGTACAACTATGTGTGCAAATTAACAGCTGCATGCAAAGGTATACATCTGTTCTTAAAAGATGCAATCTGAATGAAGAAATCAAGGAGTTACATTTTTTAGAAGTTTTGCTCAACACATATAATCCAAGTGAACTACTGTGAATAATTCTATAAAGAAAAAAATTATCATACTATAAAAAAATAGCTTACCTATCATTATTTCTTCTTTTTACTGATCAAGGTTTCCTACCCTATCACAATTGCTTTCAGTCTTCCAAAGATAACGGGCAACTATCCTTTGACTTCATGGGTCTACAGACTGCAATTTAAACCCCAAGCACTATGTTCATTGGTGAGAAAAAAAAAACCAACAAAAAACCAGTGAGGGCATGAAATAATGGGACAGATAGGAGAAAGGTAAAAAAAAAAACAAGAAAGAAAAACATTTTCTCTCTCTCTCTTTTTTTTCAAAGGCACTAGCTGATAGTATCTTTTAAGTAATATTGGGAAAAACAATCAGATTAACTTACAAGGGAATAAATAAACCTGACATTCTGCAATTATAAGTTTTTTTATTCAGCTACATATCTCTCTTACAACAAAGGTCACATGGATGTATTGGCTGATCCTGGCATTGCATGCTAAGGGAAACAAGCCCTGCCTGCGCTAACCATGTAAAGGCTTTTTTCCCTTTAGCATGGGGGAGCAGTGGCCACACCACAGCATTCCTGTCGAAGGAAATGACGACCCACTGTTATAATACCTGGTAACACAGCTCTGGGATTAGGTCCAGTTGGGTGAGAGGACAAGGAAGGGAGTGTGGGGCTTCAACTACTGTATCTACTGCCATCAGTCTCCAAATCATATAACAAATTCACGGCACATGATGGCAAGTTGTGAAGATTTATCACCCTTTTCATGCACTTTAAAGGGCTTGAAGGAAATACAGCAGTGTGGATGCTGACAGTCCGCTGACTGAAAGCACAACTCGTCACAGGGCCTGCAGGGCTGCTGGCGGGCAAAGAGGCGATGGGAAGGCAGTATGCAGAAACGGTGATGCAGAAGTATATCAACACAAGGTGTTACACCACTAATAAAGCCTAACAAGAGGCCTGCAGCATCCTCCTCTGCAGCATCCACAGAGCAATGCATTTTTTTAGACAGCATTTTCCTGGCACTACAGTATCTTTCGATTAATTGATTATATGGATGAGGTTGTCTCATGTGTTCAAACTGCTTGAACCTTTAAAGTTCATCCTTCTTTTTCTGAGAAGCCAGAAGCAGATGCATAAAACAGATCCAAAAGCCACTGGTAATTTCATTAATGCAGACATTTCCCTTTGCAAAGACTTACATACTGAATTACACAAACTCACTTGAGACCTTGTTTTTCAGTACTGAGCAAAGACTCCAGCATTTTTTAAAAATTCATTTGTTCTTTAATTAAGCAACATGCTTGTTTTTATTTAATGAACCTGGGCTATAATGTAAAAAGTGCTAAAAGACCTAACCATCACTGCTTTCACTGTTCTGTGTGCGGAAGTCTGGATACTTGACCACATAAAACATCCAAGGTAGAGAGATCATAATGGTTTTATAACCTTTAACATTAGGCATTAACGCTGATTGGGCCATAAGACTAATTTTGGTGTATCATCGTGTGTAACTACAGAAAAGCAGATGAAAGCTCATTTTAGCAGGAAGGACAGTGAACAAACAAGTCAGGGGTGAAGCAAAAAGAAGAAATTTGAAGGGAATTTTCTGTCTCGGGCTTAGGAAGAGGGTGACTCATCATTTCTAGTCCTCACAAACACGCCGGTAATTCTGACCCGCGCACCTAAGCTGATCTGGAGCCTTTTCAGAGTCTAACCTATTTCTGCTGAAATCAAGAATAATTGAACCCTGGAGCAACCAGCAGACTCCTGCTTCCAGACACTCATATCCCATACTCAGTTTGAGTGAACTGCTAATTGCTACTCATGAGATTATTTTGATTTGCTCAAAATGGTTTAACCACACTTCCACGGCTCGGCATCTGTTAATTACTGGATAATACTTTAATGCGTTATTTTTCTCAACTTCTTCCAAAAAACACAGGCAGATTAGACTGCTTGTATGTCTTTGTCTGACATTGTTAACAAATACAAATCTTTCCCTAGGTCCCTAGGCCCTACTAAAGCATCAGGTAAGTATTTGGAGAACGCAGTATTTTTTGTGACAAAAACACTGAATTATCATCGTAACACTGATGAGGGCAGTATCAGAAGCTACTGGGAAATTTCAGATGCTACTTTTACCTAGATAAAAATAAACCATATCCTTTACTATTCTCTTCTGAAGTTCTTTGTGAATTTTTAAAATTATTTTTAATTTTAATCTTTTTTTTAAAAGAAAACTCTTAAAAAGCACCCTTGTATTTTCCTCCATGTTATTGGATTTATAGTTCAAAAGGGAGAAGTAGGCCTGGAGAGCTCACCAAATTCAATGCCATTTTCTTCATTTTACAGCTTTGGTAACCACGAACCAGCAGGGATAACAAGGAACAAAAAAATCCACAGTCCAGAAAATACAAACACAATATTTGAAATGTATCAAAGATGACACCAAGTGCGTAGCTGACAAAGATGCTTTATATATCCTTGCCACTTTGCTATGCCAGCCTGCCCATAGTTTACCTTTCCTGGTGTTGTTTGATCCTCATCTATCATAACCTACTTCTTGTTGTTAGGTTAAGTATAAAAAAACCCCAACAGGTTGTTCCTGATAAGAAGCCACCATCTTCAGAGCCAGTTTCCATTTATCCGAATCCTAGCCATGCACCATTATCCAATGCAGAGCTATCAATAACACTTAGTGCTTCAGACCCTTCCTCATCATTTATCCATTTTTACAAATTATTATTTTATGATACTGAACGGCCCTCTAGGCTACTCTCCTTAATTCCTTCTGTTTCCTCTCTAAATGTCTTCAAATGTCGCTTTATTTCTAGCAATTATTTATAGACCTCTCTCATGCTTGGTTTGGGGCTCCTTGGCTGGAATGCAATGTATTCAGGCTATTGTGCATCATGGAAAACAAGTTACTTTTTTAAAATGCAATTCTCAAGCAATTTGCCCAACCACTGCAGTTAAAATTTTACCCCACTGGGCTTGCAGCATATTGTTATAAGTCATATAATGTCAAATGTGTTTCAAATAATTTCTGTTAAATGCCTCCAACAAGTGAAATGAGATGGCTGCCAAGTTCATTTAACCTGCCTTCACTTTCCAACCTTTAAAGAGGGAGATGTCCTAGTGTTTCTACCTGCCTATATAATCCATAAGATTACAGTTGCTCTCATTAATGTAGTAAGGTAAATCTGCACCAGCACACTGATCCTAAACCCTAGAGTTGGCAGCTGCATAGATCAGAGATCCACAATAAACTGGGTCATAACTGAGAAAAAATACCCATGAGAAATCAGCAGTGGAGCTAACACAAAACCCATCACAGGCAGTAGAAAAATTGTCATAGGTGTCACTGAATCAGGCTCAACTATTCTTTTCCTGGTATACGTATGCTGACTTTAGTCTCCTATAGAAATGAGAGACTTTATAAATATAAAATATGCAAACTATTTCTCTGCTGATTTTGTTTTGTTTTTAAATAAATAGCCTCCAAGTTTGCAGTCTGTCCAGGAAAAATACCTCCTGATAGAAATCTGAAAACATCTATGGTCACTTTAAGCATACACTTGAGTGTACTTCTGTTAGAATTTGACTCTAGGCTATTTCCAGGAATATGACAATTTTTCATGAAAACAGATAATTAATTGTAATTAACTATAGCATGAACTATTTCAAGGAAAGATATATCATGAAAGAAATATGCTACTAAGTCACCTACTGTTCACATATTTTTATCACTAATTATAAGCTGTGGCGAGCCCTAGCTTGAAATTCAGATGAATATTCATGTAATGCCTGTACAAGTTTCTATTCTCAGTAATTATGGACAGGTATTTGCCTCTCTAGTAAAGCGATGACACTCATACTGTAGATGTCCAAATAACCAGTGGTGTTTACTGCGAGTTCAAAAATCACACACCAAAAAAAAAAGGTGAATGACCTCAGTAAGACAGAAAATATATTAAAGCACCACCAAAACAGATCCTCACCGGGACTGTCCACAAAAGATTCTTTGATTATTCATAGGTTAGATAAATACAAAAACTACATTTTATCTCCATGATTTCTTTTGTTTTCTTCTACTCGTACTTATCTCCAATGGCAGAGGAAGAGGGTCCTTAAAAGGGGCTTGTCACAACATTTCACTGTAACTTCAGTGCCTTTCCCTAATTAAGGAAATAAACCTTCAAATCATTAAGGAAAAAAGTAATTTTGGAAAACAATAAAAAGCTGGAACAAGTGTTTTATAGAAACATCAGGGAAGTCCAATTCACTTGAATATTAAAACTAGGAGTCATATATTTAAATTTGTTAATTCCCTCCAAGATTTATTTGTTAGTAAATCTCTGCGATTTCTGATGAATAATAGATAACATGTAAGTGCGACTTTAGAGTCAATAAATAAGTGGAAAGTCACTAGAAAATTCCATTGGGTTTGTGGCTACTAAAATTACGGCCTCACAGGAAAATGCACAGGAACCCAGCAATGAATAATTTAAGTAAGATAATAATATCATCTGAATCCCTTAACAAGGCCTCAAAATCCTTCAGGCAAGTTTTACAGTCCAGTATACCTACACCTTTCTCTACATAATTATGTATCTCTCGTCACTGAATTGTTGGAATCCATGGACATTTACACTTTGACCCAGTGATCATGAAGACAAACCCAAGTTACCTACATGAGCATTTTTTATTTTTCAGCAGAAGAATATTTCAGTGAATGGGTTTGATTCAGAGCTTGAACGAAGGTGAAGGTGGACATAGTAGGAAATAAGGCCATGCATATAATACAAAGCCTTTCTTTTGGAACTTCAAAAAATAAATATAATTTTAATACAAAAGGAATCAGGAATCACACATGCAAACACATACACAAAGATTTCTACCAAGCTGTGCAGTGCAGCCATTGATTGGGAGCAGCAAGACAGCAGAACCTGATGAATAATTTTAAGATATATGCCATAAAATTTGAACAACTATGGAAAACAGATGTAAACAACATGAAATCTTAGTTGACTGAATGCTATCTGCATAAAGAACTATGACAAGTTCTAGCTAACACCGATTCTACGGGGTCACTTCTGCACAAAATAATTTTGCAAGTATTGGTGTTCTTGACACCAGGAAAATGAGGTTATGAAGTTTAATGGGATGAATACCTGGGGGACAGAGGGGGAGGATAAGAAAAAGATAAAGTTGAGAAAAATTATTCAGACTTTGACTAACAGATAAGACAATCAAAATGCCAAATGCTACATGGATAAATACCAAAGTGCAGCAAGAGAAAATGGATGAAAACTATTACAGAAGAATTAACTGGAAGTTGGACTGAGAAACATGTCTAACTGAATCAGAAGCATAAACTTAAATATAAGGAGTGAAAAGAAAAAAGAAATGAAAAGGTAGTTTATAAATGAGGAAAAATAGGGAGCTGACAGTTAAAAAATAAATCTTAGCAGAGGAAAGAAACTTGGTATAGAGTTTGAGTAAAGGAAGAACATGTAGCAGCTAACAGTTAAATCTTGTCCCATATCCTGGAATTAACAAAGCTAAACATTAGAGCAAATATTGTTTGGGAAGGACATGTGGTATATAAGAGGCATAAACTCCTCCTTCAATGGAGAGAGATGAGGCCACTGAAAGACTCACAGCAGCTCACAGCTCATATCCAGAGCTCATTCACTATCAGCAGGATTAAACCTTAAACACAGCAGAGCTTGAGCTGTTTGGCACCCCTTTCTTTTACTGAAATGCTAGATTTAGGGACTGTGAATCTACTAAAACTACACCATCCTACTCAGCGGTCTAGGAATGTGTACCCAAATGGGCATGACAAGAAGATGCTGTAGTTTAAATGAAAGTGTAATAAAGTTGGTCGCTTGATCCCATTAAATAGTGATTCTCTGCTACATACTGTTGACTGATTGTGCAAAGGAATCTCCAACATTTATCTGAACACTCTTTATCATCTGATGAAGGAGCAGCTCATAATGGATTTCATATCTACAGCTTTTCAAACAATGTCAACTATATGTGAAAATACAAAACTCACTAAAAAAGGTTATATGATTTCTAGAAAGTACATAAATAATAAAATAAGGACAAAGAATAACTTCTAGTCCTATCAATATGTAGTACAAAGCAGTGAAAGGTAATGTCTATTCTTCTTCAGAGTAAACAAAGCATGTCACAGCATTAAGCTTCAATGAATACTAAATACTCATAAAATATACTTGATTTCAGTTTTTATTTCAAAATATTTCAGTATCCCTATACAGCTGAAACCTTCTACCTGTACCCACAGCTTCAACTGTATAAGGAGGAAAAGGCCTTGTGTTCAGAGATGTATAGACAGACATACAAATACATAACCCACAACTCTGATCTTAATTAAATCACTGTCATTCCACTGATTTTAATGGGAACTTCTACTGGTTTAGATTTCTTTCACCAAGATGCAGGTTAACTCTGTAACATAACCTGATCGTACAATTAACACTTACAAATGCAGTGGAGATACCTCCCAAGTGGAATGCAACAGCTGTTTAATAACTCACAACAAAATTGTACAACAGCTGAGGACAACAGTTGAAAAAAAACCTAATCCAGCCTTCATCTGCAGGAAGAGTTTATCTAGGATGGTTGTTTGTATCCAAATTGAAATTTGGAATAGTATCTTACACTTACAGAATTTAATTATCAGGTAAAATCAACAGTGAATTTAATCAGAACATTTTCATTAATAAATTTAATTCTCCAAGTGTGTTTCTATTTCATTACAACTGCTGTATCTGCGTTTACACAAGTAACAGTGTTTAGTATTTCAATCTGCCCTACAATATTAGCATATTCATAATGCACTTTCCATTTATTCCTATCACTTACCTAGCCTCATGCCATATAAACAAATAAAAAAGCCCTTCCAGCAGCTAACCCTAGAGAGAAAAAGCTGAAATTTCCACTCTGAACAGAAATTGTACATGTTATTTGGTCTGAATCCTACTTGTATCCTAGGAGCTGTCTTCATTGATTCCAGATATGGACAAAAACATATAAACCAAAATTGAAGCTTTCCAAACTATATTATTTTTGTCCTAGAGTGCTGCTTACATCTCTTTACATAGAGGATTCAGGGAGCCACAAAATCAGAAAGAAAATTTAAACAATATGATAATAACACATTTATCAGCACAAAATTTGCTCAGGTATTATTTATAGAGATATGACTGCCATGGACTTACCTGTAGGGGATCCCTCCATGACACGTCCAACGTAGGGTCCTTCTTTGAACATTGGCCTGTTATCATTTTGATCAATAACAGAGATATCTAAGCGTACTGGACCATCAATGGTTCTCCCACTTATATCTGTGACCTCAACTTCAAGCTGTATGAACAAAAAGAGAGGAGTAAATTCATTAGTTCACTATCACAGTGAGGAAAGAGTAAGAAAAAAAATAGCTCAGATCAGGGCTGCTGTAACCAGACCCTGCCAACGGTACCACTTGCAGCCCATTCTTTTGGACTAGGCTCAGAGCAGATTTTAAATCTAAGCAAAAGGGAAAGACAGATGTATGTTCAAATCAAGATAGACGTTAGCAGCTTGAAAATGCCATATTCCCTGAAGAATGAAATGGCTAGAGTATAAGAAAAAAAGACCCCTTATAAGTTTGACACCAATCATGTGAAGATTTGGTTAGAACTTGCTTTGTTACATTTTTCAAGCACGTTCAGCGTGGACACATATAGAACTATCACAGTACAATTGACATATCTCCTAATGCTGACTAAAAGCCTTTTAAAAAAAAAAAGGCACTCACACATTAGACATTAAATCAATTTTCTCAACAATTATGGTATGAAGTATTATGTTCGGTCATTTTGACAGTTCTCCACACTTTCTATTAAGGTGTGGAAGGACACAACAACATATGCAGTCTTATAGAAACAGGTATATATGTACAGACACACTCACATCCCAACGTATGAAAGCACCTGTTGAGCATAAAGCCGACATAGGCAGCTGAAGATTTGTTTGGACTTCCTTTACTCCCAAAAACTGGAAAGAAAGATGATACCATATATCGCAACCCTGCAATCCACTTGCAATGGGAAGTCACAATGAGTTACCAAAATTTAATCGTTCAACACAGCAAACCACGAAAAAACTACTTAGATAATAGAAAAGGTCAATTTAGATTGCAACTGTATGCTGTAACTGCAGTTCTCTCTCCTCACCAAGATGTCAGTAAAACACAGCAATAAACTTATCAGAGACACAGCTATCATTTTCACATACCCTACCCATCCCTGGACTCAGCTCTTTAATGGAGTTAAGCCAGCCAGAAAATGGATCTGAGCACAGACGTTCATATCACCCTCTTCCAGTCTTTTCCTGAGAAAGTGGTAGCAGCAGGGGCTCGAAGTCTCTGAGCATTTTGTTTATTCTGGTAATTTATTCTTCATTGCCACGTCCTATACCTGTAAGTTATTTCTAAGCTAGTGATAAATCCTACTGGGAAAGAATTAGGTCAGAATTCTAGTTCCTTATTAAAATGGAAGGCTTATTATCACATTTCTCTAGTTTCTTATGCTTACAAATACATTCCACTTTTACAGTTCAGTGTGCTGGGTGTGAGTAGGAGTATTTGTTATGAGTAAACTATCTGCTTACATACACTATTTGTAAATAGTATCTATCACAGTCCATTTTATCATCTACTCACTGCTTATCCTCATTTCTTCAGCAATTGTTCTTTCAAGCCTTTTCCAAGTCTTATTTTTCATTAGATATATAGCACAGCATCTTAAAAGCAAACAAATACTCTGACATGAAGATTCATGTGACATTGGCACAGCTGAAGCTTTATGGGGGCACACACCCCTTCAGTTTCCAGGGCTTGCTTGTACTCTAAAGTCAATGTAGAAATCTTAGGATTGCATATGATGTAACGGGGACTAGGCAGGAAAATGCAGTCTTATTACTGAACTACATTAAAGCTAGATACAGTTTTAGATACAGTTGGAAACTGCTGACAAAAAGATTTATCTTAGCAAATGTTGACTCATCGAAACTACATTAATTGCTTTGGGAAATGGAAGAATAGCAATATTTCTCTGTGAAATTCAAGCAAATTCATTTTCAAATTCAAGATAATTTGTGCTTAATCTATCTCTCAATATTAAGTGACTATACTGCTCATTGGAAAGAACAAAGGCTTTGCTAAATTTAAAAAAACTATTTCAGCTGCTTTATCAAAATTGTAAGTCATCTAAAGCAAAAGCTGATCTAACACTAGGGGTTTTTTTTCCAAACTTGCACAGATTAAAGAAGAGAATAAGAGAATCTTATTAATGACTGCAATAGATTTACTTTATCATTGCCAAGCCTACTGCATCTGAGACCAGCTGGCCAAAAAAGTTGGTATGACAGGTCTGTTAGGAACAGTTACACGATCCCTGCCTCATTTTACTAAGATGACAGAGGACATCATTTTATTAGTCTTTGTACAATAATTTCCAAGCTTGTCCTAAGCATTATGGGTTAACTCATCTGCTCCTTTTAAACCCACTGTTCTGCAATGTTTTCAAAATAAAATCCTGCAGCACCAAAATTATGACCATCTATCTTTACATGACTAGTTTGTGAAATAAAGCTGCCTTGTATCTTAACTTGCCTGACCAGAAAAAACCCACCAAAAAAAAAAAATCTGTAAAGCCTCACTGCCCAAAAAAAAAAAAAAGCAAAGCAGCAACAAAACAGCAACAAAGTATAATGTTACTCAAAAAAACCAACACATGCAAGAGAAAAAAGCATTCATGTAAATGACAATATTGGCACCAAAAAAAAAAAATTACTTTGAATGGGCTGTAAACACAACCAGGTGGAAAGTTAGATTGTGCCTATCAGAAGAGTGAGATTGCAGTCTTTCAATGGAGAAGCAAGGCAGGAAAGCCTGTCTAGTTTTAACGTAAACTGACTGATGTATGAAAGATACTGCATTCATTCTTTTGATAGCAAGAGTTCATAACTGAACACTCAAGGCATTTAAGTTCCTACCTGATTATTACAACATAACTCTAAGAAAAAGTGGTAAGCATGGAGATAGATTTGGGCAAACTGACAAAAAAATCTGCAGAGCTCTGAAGGTACTTACTATGTGAAAACCTGATAAGATTGACTACGCTTTGAATGTTCCAACTTAAAAGTTATAGAATTATGTTCATAATGACTAAGTTATGTTCATCATAATCTAACCAACAATATTTTCAGGAACACTTGAGGCTAAATCCAAAATCCATTTTTGACAAAAGTGGACATGCAGACTACAAAGGATAATCAAGGGTTTATGAGAACTGCTACACCCACAAGTCTCCATGATAGCACATAGAGCAGACTTTGGATATTGCTTCTAATATCACTGAGAAACACTGATAAAAATAAGCACACCAATAAAACAGGAAAAAGCAATATAAACCCCAAAACAACAGGCAGCAATAGATTTTAGCCTGTTTGTCTGATGAACTCTTATTCAATACTCTTCCTTCTCAAAAGCGACTTCTTGACTTCCCATCCAATTTCTCTCACCATATCTAAGTGAGGATCTTTCTCATCGCCTCAAATATAAGGATTTTACCAGAAGTTTAGGAAGTTTATTTAAACCTGCTCAAACCTGTTTCAAGCACTTTGCTTTATTTTACAGAGACTTGATTCCTTTCCACTCTGCAGCCACCAACAACATTTACAGGAAAAGATAACCAGCCTCATTCTTACCATTACTTAAAGTAATTTCAAAGGTTTCTCTTCACAGAACGGTTGTTTCCATTTATTTATTGCTTTTGGTGAAATGATTCTGGATAGCCACCTTCCTCCTCTGCATATAAATGTCTGTATTCACTTTGCAGCCAGCCAGCCAGTGACCCACACAACAGTACATCATCAATTTAAAGTTTTTCATAAGTAAACCTGGAATATATCTTTTAGTGCTTAATTATCTTCAAAGTCTAATACAGGTTCTTTAGTCATTAACTGCCTTCTCACTTTAATTTCCAATTTGCTGCTGATAAGAATATTGTTCACAGAATTCTTCCAATTGTTTCAGCAGATGGTTTTTCTACATGTTCCTCGTGTCCAGCTTCACCCAGCCAAAAAAATTAAAAAAATAATAATAATTAAAAAAACGGTCATTGTGTGTGAAATCAGCAGCTTTCCAGAAGCACAAGGTCCCTGTGGTGAGGGTACACAGGTGGCTGCTGTGAGGCGAGGACAGGGCTGCCCCATGCCGGTTCCAGCCAGTTCCAGCTGGTTCCAGCCGGTTCCACCACAGCGCCCCCACAGGCACAGCTGAGCCCAGCAGC
>VZTO01017604.1:0-26591 GCA_013400615.1 Syrrhaptes paradoxus
TCTGTGATTCTGTGAAATATGTTATCATCCAGATAAAGAGAAAAAGTTGAAGGCATTAGGCAGATCTCATGGTAACTTCAGCAAGAAAGATGAAGACCTCTAATCAAAGTCTCTTTGAGTTCGTAAATGTAAACACAAAAAAGATTTCTCTGCAAAACAGCATTCTGATTTGCAGCAGCATCAACTAAAGGAGCAGCAAAAAGACAGATACTTTTATGTTGCTATCACATAGACAAAACTTACATAGTCATGTTGAACAAGCCAAAAGTTACTGTAATTATTCCAGCTTTCCTCACAAGCTGGCCTATATTCTTAGGGAAAACATATTGCATCTGTTCAAAGTGATCCAGGGAAATACCGCAGAAGGTGAAAGGAAGAAACATTATGAGAACATGGTGAAATACACTGGAGAATTTTGAAACAAATAGAGTTTCAGAAGAGTGCCCATATGTTCCTACATACATCATCAAAATCAGATCTTCTTCTGCTTTAGAAAACCATACTAGTCAAAACACGGAATTCCTGTTACATTCAATTATTCATTCATTGAAATACATTCATCGAATTACATCCAATATTACACTCTACAGAAGTTGGGTTTTAGTTGGCTAAACCTAATATGGCTTCTATTCCCTATTCTGCATCCTGCAAACTACTGATATGCAAAGTATTCCTCTTGGCCAAGAGGTGAGAAGTGGGTGACAGACTTTGTCTTCATGCTTAGCTGCATTCATCTATTCATTTTGAAATCTGTCACCTCAACTGAATGAGCATAAGAAGAAAAATGAGAGTTAATCATAAAGGATCAAATCCATATCCCATTTTTCCTCAAACAGAAATGTCATTGAGCTTGATGAGATCTCTGTCTGAGTACAATAAGTACAGTCTCTTGGGTTTTTTGATGAAAGTTTTACTTATATAAATTCTTTGTTGTTTTGGAGATCTTTTTTTCTGATGTAGAATTAAGAAGCTTGATTGGGATCTTTGCATACAAGGGGAATCTCTAGCAGGTCCTTGTGCCTTTGTTAAATCTTTTCTTCTTCTGGGAGATCCATTTAGCAGAAAAGAGACCTCATAAGATGCAAAACTAGCACAAACCACTGTTCCCAGTTTGTGGGTGCACAGCAAGAACGTGCTAAGCTCAGGGTACCTGCAGATGGCACATAATTTTTTGAAGTTTACAGTCAACTGCTGTTGTTTACAGGAGCAGCTGGTCTACTTTGGTCTTTAGTGTGATTAGTAGGATCATTGCTAGCACTTCAGTTTTCACTATGTGTCCAGAAATCTGTAGTTCCTCTGAATCTGTAAGGAATTGTGTCTGAAGGGGCAGTTATTTCAGCATATAATTGAAATGCTTGAGATGCTTTCAAATTAAATAAAACAGTAATCAAGAAGGGTTACCCAGATCTGCTTTTGAACTCACAGCAGACACTGGTGCATGCATATCTTTCTGTATCTGTGTCTAATATATCTGTAAAGCATGCAAGTTTAAGGTGCTAACTGGGATGGTTTGCAGGCACAAATTTAGCAAGTACAGGTTTCCAGAAGACCTAGGTTTAAAAAACCCTGGGCTGATGCATAGAAGAGTACAATAATCACAAGTGTTTCTATTAGTCACCCAGCAGTAACAGATGTATATGGCAATGCACAACAAGGACTGGAAATGACTGGCAGGTAATGAGGTTAATTTGAATGAATGAGACTACTGTGGCAATGGCTTGATAAGTCAGTCCTAACTAAATGTTCTGGTTCAATTTTACAGGGATCACTCATTTTACTGCAGAGTGGTGGGTGATGCAAATCACCATGTGGTGTTATTTGTTTTCTAAATTAAATTATAAAACTGTGCAGTTTAATTGCATATATCAAACTGCTGGTGTTAAGCGTTATATCACAGAAAAGGCTGACAGATTGATAATTAATGACAGTGAAGCACAACAACAGGATCAACAGAAGTGAATTAACAGATGTTGATTCCTGTTTGAAAGAGAAAATTACACTATAATTTAGGGTTCTTCAAAATGGCATTTAAAACACAGAGAATTATTTGGTCGTGACTGTACTGAAGCTATTTCTTTTGAGAGAGATAAAGGAAAAATCTACGTGGTTGATGTCTATTTTAATGAGGCTTGCATCATTTTTCTGTTCAAGCTCTTAAGCTCCTGTGTGTATCTTTTCAGTTTAGAGACAGCTCAGTCATCAAGTGCTGCATAACAGTTTTGTACAAACTAGCTTTGATAATCAGAATTTTTCATTAATCCAGAAGGTGCTCCTATTCTGATATACTGCCATCCAGCAAGCCCTTTCCTCAAATTAATGAAATCAAGTGGCATGTCAGCAGCAACATCATGCGTCTGCTAACTGTATTCTACACATTCTGCTGCCACTATACAACAGATACCCTCCAGCTAATTTCCAGATTATACAACTCATTCCATTCCACAAAACTGGATAAAGAGGGTCAGGAAATTGAGGTAGTAAAACAGATACTCTGTTTATCAGACTGTCAAAATTAGCAGAGAATATAAAGATATGCTTGAAAGTACATGGACTCTTTATGCAGAGCATTGTGTCTGCAGCTTCAGAAATGTATGTACAATCACGTGATATTTGTGCAGGCACAATCTGCTGTAGATGGTGATTTCTGCTGTTGAGAGAAAGTTTGGATATGTGCTTACTTGTCTGTATGAATAGTTTCATAAACTGTATGTAGTCCTCACAGAACAAGTTTTCTTAGTTGGATTTACAAAATATCCTGGGATGTGATCTGAAACATACATTTTTTTAATCAATTGCAGCATATTAGAAAAGCACATGTTCTTTTTGTGCACAATGTCACTCTGACTTTGAAAATCACCAAATGAAAGAGAATAGTTTTGTCGTCTGGAAATGAGACTTCCCATCAAAATCTACTTTACATTGATTAAGGTATTCACCATTATATTTCAGCACCTGTTACAGTTCTGTCCATGAAAGAAAAAATCCAAGAGCATTTTCACAAGACATTTTAAAGGATTTATAATAGAAAATTAGACCATTAGTCTAACTAGTCCAGTATCCTGCCCCCAGCAATGGCCAGGGCTTCGGAATATAGCTTCTAATTTGTACCTGCTCAGACAGTGGGTGTTATTTCTCAGCTTCATCGTGATTTGTCACAGGCCTTTTAGAACAATCTTGTCCTTTTATGCTCAGATGTCAAAGTTTTGTCTATTCTTTCAAAAGTTAATAGTCTTCAATTATTTATTCCCTTTCCATGTCAGTCCAAAAGAGAAGCTGCTCATTGTTATGCAACAAATGAAACAAGAAGTAGTATCTTATCTTATTTTATCAAATATATGTTAATATGCAATTGGAATGATAACTCTCTGCATTAAATCCACTAAAGGCAAGGAAAATGTTTGCTGAAGTGTTGACTGAAGATTACAGAAGGTGACTGTACATTAGGACATAACATGCCTTACCTAATTGCAGAGTAGTGGAACTACCAGCCTCACGTAGGATAGAAAGACAGGCCTGCGAGAGAAAAAGAAATGTGGCAAATACGGCAAAAAGAGAGAAGTCTTCTGTAAAGGCAGGAGAGAAAATTCTGTGAGAGTTTCCTTGCTTCAGAATAAAAAACAAACTAGCATAATAATTCAGTTTATTACAATAAAATTTCTATCACATCTTTCATTTTGGAAGAATTCAATGCATTTTGCAACAATGTAAAGAGGATATGCAGTGCTATTGGTTGGATAAAGTTCTAGTGGTAGAATTTTTAAATTTCTTGCATTATAAAGATTGTAATGAAAGGGATCTATTATACAGGTCATTCTTTTGGAAATGCCAAGAAAAAAATGCACCAAGTCCAGTAGTCTTCAACTTGGTACATGACATGTAATAAAAAAACTGTTTGATGAACTACTCCAGTGGTATGCTACCCTCATAAACAAAGGTATCAACTGAGCCCTCACCTGGTTTGAGTTTGGGTTTATTTTGGGTTTTGGGGTTTTTTTTTTTCTTTAGTAAGTAATTATATATACACACAGACATATATGTATTCAGTATATAAGTAGGAGCACTTCAGTGCTATTTAGCAACAGCTAAATATAGACTCATTTGCTTGTTACTGTTCCTGCCATTATTCTCAAACCACAAGCAAAAGCAAGCATACTTCATAATCCAGAATTAGCATGTCCTCAGACAGGTGGTCTTGCTACCTGCAAATAACCTTTAAATAATTAATCAAGATAAAACGAAACAGCCTGGAGCAAGCTCCAGATAAGGTCCTCAGCTGCATCACAACCTAATGAGAAAAATATACTGAAAGCTGTCTTCGCCTAATGATAGTGGCATGAGTGTCTGACTGTCCTCAAGCTTCAGGAGGCCTATATCGACCTGTGTAATGAATACGTTTTCCTTGCTGCACCCTCATTGGCAAGGATTAAGGAATACTTAGATCTTGAGAGACCTTTCCTATTACAATGTTAAGCAAAATCTTGTTACATACAGATTACTACTTAGACCATCAATATGCAACAGTTGGTTCTGAAGAAGACACTGACAGCTGCCAACAACAGACTTGCTTCTTTCCTCTTTGCAACTAGTGAAGACTTGTGCTTGGTTTTGGATAAAATGATCCTGAGGTTTCAGAAGGGACAGCTGAGAAAATGTCTCTGTTTCCTAAAGAACACAGAAGGAGATGGTTGTGCTTGAGTCTGTATGTTTTATATTTTTTTCCCAAAGAAAAAATAATTCAGCCCTTCATTATAGGCCACTTAGAGTATCAAAGACAGCCAGTACTCTAAAGCAACTTGCCACTTGACACCTTACCAAATTCACAGAGGCATGCCACAATATCTGCACTATTTCCCATAAAAAATAAGTAGTGTGTTATTATGCCTGATTGAGTACAGCCTACCCTGTGGCACCAGCAATCTGCCCTTCCTTGTTGCCTACCTCTTGCAAAGCAATATGACCCTGAAGAGTGGATGTAACCCAACACAAATAGGAAAGTTACGCAGGAGAGCCACACTGCGTGATGCCAGAGAAGATGCTGCATCAGTCACTGGAAATAGTGGAGAAAGGGTCTGGAGTCTTTCTACCTGTAATGCGGAACCAAGGTAGAGGACACTTGAGGGCTCTCTGGTGGAAAGAGGAGGAGTGTGCAGGATTGCTGTGCTTGAGATACCAGTGAGCGATGCAGTCTTTCCTGTGTTACATACAGTGTATTGCACACAGCACCAAGTAATGCTAACTCCTCCTTAAGTTGTATTTCACTCAGCTATAGGCAAAGACAGAACAGTCAGAGGAAAGGATTCTTCTTTCTGAGAGCTTTTGAAACACACAAATGCAAAGTATGCATTTAATATAATGGAAATCCTTTTGGATTCCTTTGGTCTTGTGTAGGTTGTATTACCAAGTTTCTCCACTGCATGCTTTTAAGCTCTATATTACAACCAGTACTGCTGTTAGATGGATAATGGCTACTTCGAAGTTTCCCATTTAGATCTTAAAAAAAAAAAAAAGTTAAGACACCAAAACTGAAGTATACTCAGCTTCTATCCTTCACCTTCGCAGTGATACTCTGTATGGAGGAACATCACATCTCCCTTTACGCTGTTTCTCATGAAGGTAAACAGACACTTGAAGAGGATGGATTATGTTTTTTCAAGGTGAAGTAGATGTACAGCTGGCTACGCTGCAGAGTCCTCTGATGGAAAGGATAAACAAAGGATTTACTCCCACTTTTCACTGATGGAAGTTTGAAGTGGAGCCTTACCCCCATTTTTGCACACTTCAAATAAGCTAGATGAGAAGGACTGCATCCTGCTTTGTGGCCAGCAATTTTCATGTGGCAGGTCCCTTTCTGTAGCTCTGTCAGTTCATATAAATCATAATTTGTATTGCTACCTACTATGCAGATTACATACTTTTAGACTCTTGTATTAGTGTTCTTCAGTGCCGGCCTAAAGTATCCCACTGCTCCTGTTGCAAAGCTGTTAGACAGAAAGGTGCCAAACGATGTGGTGTTTACTTAATGAGATTGCAGTTCTTGACTTGAATAGAGCAGTATGGAGTCTTAAGAAGGAAAAGATCTTCTGTTATTCCAGAGCTGTATCTCTTTCATAACAGACGTGTGTGTGTATACATCTGTATGTGTGCACACAGACGTTAATTACACTACAGTTCATAATAGTTCCGTGCCACTAATCTGCTTGCCTGTTTTTTTCTGTAGCCCAGATGATTTACTGAATGCACTGAATGAGGGTATCAGCCGTGCTGATGTGATCATTACATCAGGAGGTGTATCTATGGGGGAAAAGGTATGCTAAATTTAAGTATGACTTGCTACAATATATATAAGAATTTCAAGCCAGAGTCTGTCGTCAGAGCTTCTACCTTTGTATTAATGTTTCTTAAAAAGGGATCTTACTTTTTTTGGAACACTTAAATGTGAATTAAGAAAATAGTTTCTAATGCTATCCTCATTCCCTTTGTTCTTATTGCTGCACTATAGCGGACACAGTACAATAGGGAAGATTTTAGTTCTTGATGTGAGTGATCTGCAAATGTGTTTTTATTTAAGGAATTATTTATGTAGTTATGAGGAGGAAGGTGGTTGGTTAATAGCATATGAAGGCAACAGACTTCTTTTTATTCTTAGAGCAGGTAAAATGCAGATAGAATAAAGCTACTTTGAAAGTACTTTGAAAAGCAACCTGCATATATAAATAGCTCTTTCTTACTCAGCAGATCTGTTTCCTGAATATGCCAAAGCTATATCTGTTAAAAAAATAGTTTTATCACATTTTGCGCCTGATAGTCCTACAGAGGCAATACATATGAGACACAGTGAGCTGATATATTTGCCTTTTGAATCATTAACAGAATTGTTGATTGAGTTCCTGTTGGTAATCCCTGTGCCAAAACCATCAAAGAAAATAGGGATACACAGATGCTGGTGGGGCGTAGATGAACCTGCAGGACATTTATTAATCATGACTTATGCGAAGGAAAACTCAGATTACTTTTTGATCCCAGGCTGAATCTGTGAGTTTGGCAGGTAAAAGAAACATCTCTCCTTTTATAACTAACAGATACTAAAGAGTCATTAGGAGATGACAAACCTGAGTGCTTTTTTTGTCACTTTTCTGAGTAGAAATCATATTGTTGGATACATCATGAAAACTGATAACTAGTTAAGCCAGGTCCCATTACTTTCAGTCTCATTATTGTCCTCAGTATTCTAATATAGGAAAATAATAAAGGACAAGTGCTGATCTTTAAATTGGGAATGTGGCGACATAGTGCAGACACAGGAACACTAGGAAGTGACTGGACTGCTGAATGGTCTTACAGGCATTTATACATTCTGGCTAATTTCCTCCCAGTCTGAATTTGAGGCAACAGCACAAAGTCAATAGACTCTATATTCTGGTGATATTTAGCTCTCTGATACTGAGCTTTCAGTAGTTTTAATGAAATAACTCTGGACATCCAGAAATTAAATAAAAAGTAAAAACAGGGTTAATGTAATCAATAATTGAGAATTCATACCTGGCTGAAAAAAGCTGCTACTTTCCAAGTGTTTGGACACACACACAGGCACGCACCCAGGCACACACACACATGCAATGGGAAAACTACAAGGAAGCTTCAGATTTACTGCTTCCAAAGTCTCTCTTCACAGATGCCTGTTATGTCCTGTGTCTTTAATCTCACTAAACATAACAGACCGAATACTACATCTTTGAGCACAGCAATTTTCAATAAAGACTAAACAAGTAATTCAGTTTGTTTTAATAACTGGATCGATTGTGTTTATGCAAAATCATTTAACTTGAACTAATGCACAAGCCACCCACAGTTTTTCCTTTCTAAGGACTGTTAAACCCAACCACTGTGAATTAGACCATGGCCCCAAGAAATTACAGTAATTACAGTATCCTGGAAAACTATGATTTCTACAGTACAAAATGGATTTCAAAAGTACTAGGAGCTCTTTAACTTTACTGCTAAATAGCTTCCATGGCAAAAGTTGAATAAGTTGATGATTTTAAGTCTTAACTGTGAACCATAAAGGCTTTTTTCCATCTTTGACATAAAAAATGTTTTCCTAGTAAGTATTTGTGGGGTCCTCTAAGATTCTGATGCTGCAGCTGTCTTTTAAGAAAATATATTACTATGTCCTTGTGGAGTCAAGTTTGGCACCTAAAATAAGTCTGTTCTTCACCTCTTCGTTTTGAAAATGCTTTCTTTCAAACACTGGAAATTCCCCACTGGACTGTAGCACTTTCAGGATATGAAAAGTCTTTCATCTTCACTTAATATTAATTGATTGCTTTGAATGCTTAGATGATGTAAGCCACTTTGATGTTACTTAATCGATTTTCTTTTTTGAATTTAAACAGGACTATCTTAAACAGGTGCTGGATATTGATCTTCATGCACAGATTCACTTTGGCAGAGTTTTTATGAAACCAGGGTAAGAAATCTTTCTAATTAGGCAGCACAGATGGAGGCTATATTTGGCCAAATATCCTATATAAGTGCTTCAGTAGATATGAGTTTGCCAAATACACTATAAAGTACATGGTAAATATATATGGGGAAATAACCAAAATCAGTCCTATTCAGATTAGTCAACATCTTTATGGGTGAAATTAACTGGAACAGAGAGATTACTTTTTATCAGTAAGAGATATTTCTCTGATAACTATTGCAAATCAGATTTGGGGATTGGGGGGAAAAAACAGCATGGTATAAACATGGCCACAGCCTTCACTGTGATCACAGAGCTCAGATATTGACATTGTTATGAAATAACTGGGAAATACATGGACATTTAACTGCTGGTTTGCTTAATGAGTGTCTCATTTCACTTCAGAATTTGTGTAAGTCGTATTCCTAAGTCATATTCCTATAAACAAGCAATTTCTTGAGAGAGGTGAAATGACAACTAATTTACAAAGTTTTATCTAATCAGCATATTGAACATAGTAAAGTAAATACAATCTTTTATGCATTTGGTTTGCCTCAGAAAACTGTTTCAGCATTGCTTTCCTTTGCTGTAGCACTGCTAATTAATGAGTCTGGAAGTGTGCTTTGTGGGAAAATGAAAACTACCTGTGTTGAAAATAGAGAGTTCCCTTTCACAGTTACAGAAAGTTACAGAAAGACGTCTGCCGCTCTGGCTCAGTAACCACAGAGCACAGTTTGTTTGCAAGCTGGGTTGGCACGGTCCAGTAACACAAGGCCAAGTGCCACTTTGAGGAATGATTCCCTCCGTCCCTTAACTGTTTCCAGGGAGCAGAGCAGAAAGTGAGTGTTTGCTGTGAAAACAGACAGATACTTGTACTGTCTCTGCATACAATCCAGTAAAGAACCGCATGTGGGTTTGGTGCTTGTGCTCCTGCTGCTACCACCTCCCTTCCATAAAAGGAACAAGTGAGCCAAAAGCATGTTTCTTCGCAGTCTGGATGTAGCCCAGGCATGGGAATAGCTCACTGTTTCTGTCATACTGCTACAACTAATATGGGGAAGTCCTAAAAGTGGGATCAGCACTCTAGCCTCTTGCTGACAAGAACGGATAACCTGATTTAGAGAATTCAGAATATTAAATTCTGACTTACCTGAATGTGAAGGTAACTCTTTCTTCTGGTGATCCCTCTGTAGACTTGTAGCAATAAACTTTTAATAACTAGACAGAAAAGCTTTAAGAATCCTTTTTTCCCCCCAAACATCTATTTTCATTTTAGGCCACAAGAAAGATATTTCTTACCACTACTAAAGCATTTGGTAACGTAATCTGAGAATGTAAACACTCTCATTTTCATTGGCAAATACTGTCTCTTAGTTTTTATTAATTCTGTCTTAAAAGGCCTTGGATATGAATTGTCATTACTATATTGGGAAAAATTCCCTTGATTAAGTTCCAAGAACGACGCCAGAATTTGCTTTGTATGCCTGTATTTTGATGTGCTACATGACTACAGAGTGATCCCTGGGATTTACCATTCCCCAACTTGATCTGAAAGCTGACGAGCTAATGTAAGGCTGTATCTTATCTAGCAGCACTGCCAGAAGAAAGTACTGAAAGACTTTACCAATGATGGTGTTGAAATAGCATAGGAGAATTCAGAGTTCCCTATAAATATGAATTAGCAATTAGATTTTTTTGTACCTCAGTTTGTACACTGGTTATAAGATTTGGAGGTCTGGCACATAGTTGCCATTATGTTAGAGACATTTTAGAACAGAAACTTCAAACACCAACTTCCCCTGGTAAAACAGGACATTGATTAGTCCTAACAGATAAAAACTAAGTAGTAATGGTCAAAGTGGCAAATCTCCAAAGTTGCTGCTGGTCAGCAACTGTCATCTGCTGCCCAGGTGATAGTTTTTACCTCAAGATGAAGTCAATGAACTAAACTTAATAATTGCTCCTATGAAGTACCATTTATAGTGTTTAAAAGGATTATATCAACATAGGTATGTAGAAAACATTTTTTAATAGATGAGTCCCTTTCCTTTGACAGCCACCTTCTTGAGCCATCACATTACTGTCCTATTTATATAACTGTAATAGCCCTGATAACCAGTCACCAAAGATCATCAGGAGCAGCTCTGAAAGGCAGAGAGCGCTCTTTACTGATAGACCTAGGTCTTACCTGACTGCAGCGCTCCGTGTGTATCTGAATTTGTTCATCCACAAACTAGCTTGCCTTTGCTGTTCTGAAATACTGTGCCATTGTCACTACTGCTGTAGACACTGGAGTAAGGGAAATTGCAGTCACTAATTTTACAAAAAGTTTTGAAAGCCTTATATGAAAAAAATACGGCTCTATAACTGCATAATTTCAGTATTACTTCTTTGTTAATTGGCTTCTAACAATGAAGACAGGATTTGAATTTTTGATTACTAGTTCATCTGGTCTTAGACATTTCCTCACAAGAAGCAAAATCGTCTACTTAAAACTTCATAGCTAAATACCAAGAAAAACTAATTGTTTTGTTATCACAAAGAGAGTTATACCCCCAGTACAGAATGAGCAGCAGGTGCTAATGAACTGCTGAGAGAGAGAGAGAGATCCTGTTCTGTTTTCTTTTCCAAGTGTTTTAAATAATATAGTAATGTTCAGTCAAAGTCTAGTGGAGATATTGAATAGCTTTCCTTTTTCATAGCCTGCCAACCACTTTTGCAACTCTGGATATCGATGGCGTAAGAAAAATAATCTTTGCGCTCCCAGGTAAGATGTTTTGTGGATTACTTCTGTTGCTGTGCATCAATGGCAGACATGAAACAGAATAGTGATGTTTCACAGCACTGTGTCTGGTGTTGGCATCCCTAAGGAAAGTACCTGTAAGGTTTTCCCAGAAATTTCCAGAAGAGACAGACTTATAGGGATATACTAAGGAGTTCTTTCTTGAAGAATTCCTATCCTTTGAATTTGCCGATGTACAGGCCTTAAAATTTCTTCCATCCAACAATTTGATTGGGTTTTGTAAGTGGTGCTGTGCGGGGGTGGGTTTTTCCTACAGCTCCCTCCACCTTCACAGTAAATATTCTGTGTGTGTCAGTCAGTGCATCCACTATGAAAGTATTTAAAATGAAGACAAAAACGAGGGAGTGCCAAGAGACATGTCACAGAAATTTTTTTTTTTATCATGACCCTACCGTGGAACCAAAAGAGGGCAGCATCACTTCATTTCCTGCATGCCGTGTTGCCTTGGAAGATCCCGGCATTCAAAATAAACATTTCCTTAGGGATCTGGCTAAAAATCTCTATCCTCCTAAATCAGGAGGAATTTATTTTATTCTTATTGTTCTGGCTTTGCATGGATTTCTGACTCCACAAGGAATCCTGTTCTTGATAAGCTGTTGGTTTTCAAAGATATCTCTAGTGCTTTTTCTCTCTCTTGTTTCAGTTGCTGCAGTACATTTTCTTCCAGGGGAGAAATCAGTGGAGCATCTGTCTGATCATAGTATTTATTTTAGAACTGTCATCTAGGGAAGTCCAGATGTGTAAGACAAGTGGTGTTTGACAGGCATTGGTCATAAACCCCTTTTCCCCTTTTGTGCGTCAACAGAAAATTTATAAATCAGTAGAATTCTCCTCAGATTTTGTACTAAAGCATTTTGCCACTCTGTTGGGGATTGAAAGTTGTTTTTCCATAGGTCCTGGAAACCTTAATCATGAATCAAAAGCTCTGTCAGCTAGGACCTATGCCTGTGCACAATAAATCCTGCCCCGGCCCCAGACATGTCTAGGCAACAGAGGAACAGAGGCAAAGGGTAGGGCCTGAGAAACATGGGACAGTTCTGGTCAGAGTAGGATTTCAGCTCGCCAGCAGCCAGAGTGTAGCTTTCAACAGGTGTACTGGCCACGTGCCACTCCAGTCGTGAATGAAACATTCCCCATACGTAGCATGAAAAGCTCTTTAGAGCTATAAAAACATGAGCTCGCTTGCAGCATTTCACAGAGTAAATCAAGAGGGAGTCACCACCAACTGTTCTTTGTCCTACAGGCAACCCTGTGTCAGCTGTTGTCACCTGCAATCTCTTTGTTGTTCCCGCACTGAGGAAAATGCAGGGTATCCTGGATCCTCGGCCCACCATCATCAAAGCCAGGGTAAGAAGCTTGTCCTCTATTTAAAATTTCTCTCAAGATGTTGAAGCGCATCTCTTTGGGTTCTGAAAGGCTGTCTTGTTTGGAGAATCTGAGCCCTAGCCTAATTCTGGCAAGTTTAAGGAAGTTCATGCAAAACAGAGGTACATACTCAATCTCTATTAATTGTAATATTTAGCCACATAATTTCTAAGAGTTAGTTGGCCATCTCATGGAGCAAGATATACAGATGCAGAGGCAGCCATTTGCCAATCAGGGAGGAAGCACACTTCCCTCTTTAAAAAAAACATTTGTTTTAACCTGTGGTAAAAAATTCAGAGTAATCTGGGAATACCTAAAGAGTTGGATAGTTCTGTATTAGCAATAGAAAATACAAACTTTAAAGCCTTTCTGTTCTTGAGTTATTTGTATAAGTAACCCCCATTACCCCCTAAGCAATAGAAACCCCTTAAACTATTAATTTCTCTCTTATAAGAAATCATGGCTATTGTAACTCTGTTTAATAGATATTCAAGGCATGTTATTATAACGTATTATTCTTCTATTTTTGATTCAAATAAAGTACCAAGGAACATGTTACCTTTTATAGTTTTCCTAGTGTTCTTGGCTATGCATTTTTCTTTTACTGTTTATCCTATGTCTCTCTGTCAGACTTCCTCAGGCATCCAGATTTTTATCTCACAGCTAAAATATTCTAAAACAGAGAGCAGTTTGTAGTGACTATCACTTTTCCATTAATTTTCCAATGTGTTCCATTGAATTCCATAGTGAGCCATCCCCTGTATGTCTTTTCATTTCAAAGATTGGCCATTTCCCTTTTGTCAGAGCTAGCAGTATTTTGAATGCAAATAAAATTTTTGTCTTTATGCAGTGTAATCCAGAGACTAGCAACTATAAAGCTTTTTTTCCAGAGAAATACTATCTTTAAAATCCCAGTAAAGGAATAGCTTTGGAATACTCCACTTAATGCATGCAGACTCCCTTGTACACTTTGATATTATAACATCACAGTTGTATTTCCCTTACATACAGCAGTCTCTAACCCCTAAAGCTTTTGATCTTGCAGTAGACACCATCTGACCTCAAAATGCAACTTTTAAACAACCTATTTTTAAGGAAAAAACATTGAGCAAATTATTCCATTATCTTAGACAGTGCAATCTGAATGCGTGACATTTTCATCCTTTCTTTGCTTCTTCTACAGTTATCATGTGATGTAAAATTGGACCCCCGCCCAGAATATCATCGGTGCATACTGACTTGGCATCACCAAGAACCACTACCTTGGGCACAGAGTACAGGTTAGTGCCCAGCCACACAGACTCACACAGGTCCTTGCCTTCCTACAGTTATGTCTGAACAGCCAGGCGTGTGCACGTGTTTATGCATATAACCTTCCTTGTGCAGACCAATTCGCTGACATACTTGTGCACATGCATACATGTACATTAGTATAAAATTGAGCCATTATGTGACTTACCAACTGAAGCATTAAAACTTCCTTTATCTGAATAACTTGCCTTTACACACACACACACACACACACTACACCTGTATGCTTGCACATGTGCACATATTCAATTTTTGTAAACATACACCCATTCTTACTTGCACTCATGGGCACGTTTGCTTAGTTTTGCTCTTGTGCATGTACTAAACAAGCACCAGCTGGGGCCTAGGTAGGAACAATACAAATAAAAGTGTGATTCTAGCTGAACTGGAAAAGCAGAAGAGATAGCAGAGGCTATATAAGTTCTCTTAAAGCAAACTAAGATTTTTAATAGTCATGTTTGCTGCCCAGAGATACTTCTGGATACCCAGCCACAGTTGAGGTAAATACTATATTTGAATAACTTTTTAAGCTGTATAATGCTAGAAGACTGACTGCAAGTTTCTGAAGAGATTCAGGTCCTTAAACCACTTCCTATCTTTTTTCTACATCCAATTTGTTCAATACAAAGCATGATATACAAGTATCCAGGGAGAACATTAACTCAAATGCATCTTAGTGTTTTCTCAGTGAAGGTTCTTACCACTGAGTCCCAGAATCACACAGCCTCTGACGTAATTCCAGGTGTAAGTCAAGATATTGTGTACATCTATAATGCTGTGCTTGGTTTAACTCATGTTTTGTTGTGCACACTTCTTTCCTTATGCAAGCAGACTGTCTGGAGTGGTTTCTCTGACAATCTGGAAGTTAGAAAACCAAGAAACTAAAGGGCATGACTTTTTATTCCATTATCTTTTCTTGTCAGTGTTACCAATATGATACTGTTTATCTTCAGGACATGTTGTAAAGCTCAGTGTCCCAGAGAAACTGGGAGGTGGTATATGTTATGGATTTACACAGCCAGCCACAATAACAGGGTCTGACCCTAGGATCCTCCTGAAAAATGTAAAGTCCAAGTGAAGGTTTCCAATTCCTATTTTATTAGTTCTTAGGTTATAGCTTGAGGTGGGTGCCCCTGGAGAGGGACCCCTACCCCAGATTGCACCCTCCAGTTATGTGTACCACCCAGCACCTGATCCCCAAGTCCCGTCACTTAATTCTTGTCAGTGGTCTCTTCGTTTCTTGATTTCCTACAAGTTTTCTTTGTCACTGGGCTGGCCTTCTTTTGAAGTTACCCCATTCTCTTGGAATTGTTTCCTTGGTCTTTATCTTCTTCGTTCTGTTTGCATCTACCAGATTCAGCTGGTTCCATGTTAGAAGCATTAGTTTTATCAAAACATTTACTCTCCATCAGCTCTTGCAGCCTGAGGTTTCAACTACTTTAGGTAGTAGTGAGATCCCAGCTCCATGAATAAGTTAGCAACTTGAACATCTTTGTAAGAACAGCTCGTTTCCTGCATGGTGTGTTGCAGCATTTGAAACTAACTGAAAACTTCACTGAAATTTTTCTCTCTCTCTCGTAGGGAATCAGATGAGCAGTCGTCTGATGAGTATGCGCAGTGCCAATGGACTGTTGATGCTACCTCCAAAGACAGAGCAGTATGTGGAGCTTCACAAGGGGGAGGTGGTGGATGTCATGGTCATTGGAAGGCTATGATGTCACCAGCAAGAGCGAAGCTTTGATGCATGTCCACATATCATTGACTGTATCCTGTAATATGCAACGGCACAGCTAGTTTTTCTGATTTGGATAAAAGTTGATCAGTATAGTCAACATCTTGAATTATATTTCAAATGGAATTTAAATAAATACCTTTTAAAAAAAAACTTTAAAAGAAATCTTAACAAAGAAATTTATTCTGATTATATCAAAGCAACTTTTTCCTTTCCTTGCAATTGCTTTGTGTGTTCAATGCTAGTTCTAATAGCAGTAGCTTTTAGTAGACAGCAGTAGGTGCCTGCAGAACTTGTGTTTTTTCTCATCTTTAAAATACAACTACTTATGCTCTTAAAACAAGGCTGTCTGCTTATTTATACTAGCGTAGACAACACTTGGATTTCCCTTATTAGTATGCTTCATAACCGCTTCACAGAGAGCTTCTGCTTGTTCTTTATCTTGTATCTCGTGTTGATGTGCACAGTGCCAAAAGCAGAGTGGCTGCACTGGGAACCCAACGAAGCCCCGAGGTTTTCTCACCTTGCTGCGCGTTCAGGGATCTCTCTTGTCCCAGCAGCCACCCAGCTCTGTACTCTTGGGCAGTAACTGGATACCTTTTCTTTCAACAAACAAAAAAATTGCTTCCTTAAGTGCTGACAGCCTTTTTAACCAATACATTTAAAAATGTACAGAACTAGAAACTAAAAAAAATCAAAGACTGATCTTGTACAGATATTAGTGTTACCAGCATTCGTGTGGAAATTAAATGAGCAAAGAAATAAAACTAATGTTAAACAACTCTGTACCATAACATTTTCTGTAATGATATTGAAACTTAAATGAATAAAAAAAATCCTCAGTCATTATTTAAAATTTCACCTGTTTAGCCTTGTTATTTGAACCAAAACAATAGTGGTTTAAGAGGGTATTTGGGGTGGGGGAAGAGGACAGGAAGGAATGGAAAACAGTATCTGGAATCTGAGACCTTCTCCCATGTACAGTATCACTAGTAAACTGAAAATCCAGAGAGAGTTCTCTCTCACTCATCTCCCAAGGGACAAAATGGAAGCAGTGTTTGGGGACTGGAGAGTACTTTTTTTCCATCTAAATTGCATAGCAGTTGCAAACAGCCCTTGTGCTGCACTGTGTGGAATTTGACAGAGCATTCATACTTTTTTTTTTTTCATTAAATTCTCTTTTTGATACTGGGACTATTCAGCCCTCGCCAGATTAGGTATTTTGGTGATTTCACATTTCATCTGGGATTAAGACCATAGCAGTGCCCTACAGCACCTTGCTTCTTGGAGTTCATGGGTAAAATGCTATCCCATCAATTCCATTCATGAAGCCAGAACATTCATCTGTAGTATTTTTTGAAGACTTAGTCAGGGAGTACACAGAAAACTGCATTTAAGTCCTGACTGCCACAGTGGACCAGAGCTGTAGTTCTATAATAACCACAGAGGGCATCCCTGAGGCTGGTCTTAAAGCCAACCTTTGTTTGCTGGGCAACAGCCTGAACGCTCCCTGCAGAGGCCATTGCAAAGGTTGAAGGCAGGTGGGCGTACACTGTGTTCAAAGGCACTCCAGGGACTGATCTTTCAGTAAAAGAGTAACACCACTTGCTAATTTTTTATTTCTTTGTTCTGCACTACATGTCCACATTTGTCATCTCTCTATGTAGCAGCAGGATGCTACAAAATTAAATTCATGAATGCCTGTATTTACTGTACCAATACTGTAAACCACAGAAGAAGGAAGAGAGGAGAGTTAACTCATCTCTGAGAAATAATGTAGAACACTGCCTTTTATAATTCAAAGGACTATTATATAGGTAGGAGTTATTACAGGCAGCATACATGAAACTGGAATGAAAATGAAAACTGGAAATATAAAGGACACTAGAACAACAACCTCAGGGAAGATTGTTCATGCAATTGGAGATGCTAGACAAAGATAAAAGAGAGATGTGAGGAAACCTAGCCAGAAATATCCTAAGTCTCATTTACATTAAAACCATTCCTAAAAACAAATGTGGCAGAGAAGAGTTGGCACAATGCTGTGTATAATGCATGGCTCTGTTTAAACTGTATCATCTTGGCATCATAACACTTAACGAACATTGTAACGAATAAAGCATTTAGAGGTTAATCAAGATAATTTTTTTCCAAGTCACTGATGATATAAACTGCTTTAGCCACTCTCCTGTATTTTGTAATCCCCTCTGCCCAGTGTTTATAGTTTTATGCAAGAAAATAAGCTTTGCAGTTTCTGAGAGACACTCACAGCCCAGCCTTCATTAACACTGAAAGCTGTAGGAGTACGTTGGAGAAGTAACTCTGGGAGCAGTATAATTAATCATTATTACAACTATGCCTCAATTATCAAGCCTGAAATCTGAAAAATTTGCATGGGTTGTTGTAATAGAAAAGGATATAAATGTGATATAAATAGATAAATTCAAATAACTTTTTTTGTTGTTTTTAACAACTCATGGTTTCAGGGAAGGTTGGAAGCTTCAGAAAAGAAATCAAGGACAAACGGATCTTCAAGTATGTGGTTACTTTGGTTCAAGGACCAAGACTTGCAAATGGAAACACTTTAAGGAATATTTTCACTATTTTTACTTCTCTAGATAAGGTTTTAGCACAATCAAAATAGAAACTTACTTAACAACAAGAAGCAATGGCAGCAACGACCGAACATAAGGTTAGTATTCCAATATTTGTTGTTTTCTTCTTGTTACAGCATTTTCTTCATGGGAATGATGATACACAGTGGGTCTTCTGAGTCCCAGTCATCCAACTGGGATAATCCTACAGTGACCTACATATCATGCAGGAACTTTTGTATGCTGGCTGGCTGGTATCAAAACCTTGATTGTACACCTGGATGTGACACATCATTCAAAAATTGGCTGTATTCAATCAGATACATAGAAGAATAGACTGGCCTCTCCCAAGTACCTATTTCAAGACTTTAATTACAGAACTTAAAACATTAATTCTATCTTGATTTTAAAATATGCTGAACATGAAATGTCTTTGATCTGTAAGTAGTTATTACAGATCTGTATGACTCCAGAGATTACTAGTTAACATGGAATCTTTAGCCTTTTTGATTCTTGAGCTGAAGGCTTTCACTTAAAACATATTACAGCATGGATACTGCTTAAGGACAATATGCAACTGCAACCCTGCAGGTCTGTCTTTGTCCTCCCCAGCTTGCCACTCTGCACCATGTGCTAAAGGTTGTCTTCTTTGACACGTCTCCATCCAGAAGACGTGCTGCTTGCCTCATGTCTGGTGAAGATGTCTTCAGGCCACAGGCAGTCTGCACATACGCTGCACGGACCACAGAAGTGCCCAGTATAGTGACTGGATCCGCCTTTTCCTTCCGCTTGCCTTCATTCCAAGTCTATCAGTGTTGGGGATGGCCAGCCTTGTTGCCTTCGTACGGCAGCTGTGTTCGGGGCCTGCCTCAAGTCATGCTCAGGAAGGGTCTTCAGGCTGACACCTCTGCCAGCGCTTGCAGGGCAGGAACTATGAGAGTTGAGACTGCAGTGGGACATCACATTTTGGAAAGCAGATGCTGGGCTAAAATGGCCCAGCGCTTCCTATGGCCATCTATTATGTTGTAACAACTCAGCTTCTCAGAAACACCACCATCACCTGAACTATTGGTGAGGTTTTGTGTTAGATAAGAAAAATAGTAATTAAGTCAAAACAAAAGAAACATATCACAGCTTTGTTCTTACATGATAATAGTACTGAGGTGTTTCCAGGTACCTGTATTTGCAGTAGGCAAAGAAAAGACAGTCAAAGTAAGGGCCAGACAGCAAAAAGCCATAAATAAATCCTGAAGACACATCTCTCAGGGAGTACATAAAGATTCATCAGCAATCAAGTTCAAGAGTTGTTTTAAAGGCAGAGTCTCCTTCTTGGATACATTTATTTGGTATATTTGGATATATAGCTTTGTATTTCCCCTGCAGAACTAGGTGGGAGAGTGGGAGAGCATCCAATAAGGAGTCAGAGCCCAATTCAGGCTATGTTATCAAGCAGTAGATTGGGCTGACATGTAGTGATCCTTACACTCTTCCTCTTACCTGACAGGAAACTAAGAATAAGAAGGAAAAGGGCAGATGTTGAAATGCTCAAGCACAAAATTTGCCAAAAGCTTTATTTTTCCTTAGCTGGAAAATTGAAACTAATTTTTAATATTAAAAAAAAAAAAACAAAAAAAACCAGGAAATTTGTCATTTATGCAGCCATCTATTCCACAGAGACAGGGCAGCAGTATTTGGTCAGTATGTTGGAAAGCGCCTTAAACTCACGATGAAGAACATGATCTCTAATAACTGTCATTCCTGAATACTTTGTCAACTCCTCCTCCTTCCTAAAGCCAGCCAGTCTCATAAGGCAAAATACAGCATTTGAACCTCTTCAGGATTATACTGTTGGCAGCTGAACTTCTCTATTTACTCAGAGTGAAAAAATCCACATTGTTCATTGTTGTTTCTTCCACGTTTTCTTTTATGGATTTATTTTTGTGGGTTTGGTTTTTTTTTTCAGATTTGACCTTTGTTTTTTGGTAGATATATCCCAGCCTCCAGCCAGAAAGGTGAGTCCCCACACTGGATTTAAACTTATCATCGAAATGCAGACAATTCTTGGCTAATTCATAGGGCGGAAAAGCCTGTGGGTTTTGCAAATGTTACAGCCTCATGATGTACTTCTAGTTGCATGTTTTCTGAAAGGGCTTAGTGACTCATATTTAGCATTAGGTTAAGACTTGCTCCATGCATTCGTGCTACATTGCACACAAGCTGACAAAGCTCTTGGAATCTAAAGCTTTCAAAAGGGCAATGCACAGATGCTCAGCAGCTCTCAAATTCTCAGAGTGGTCTGGCTGGGATTACTTGCTCCATCCCAGCACTGTACAGTGATATTCAGCATGCTCTGATCCTATGCAAGGACTTATGCATTTGCATGAACCCAATTTGGATTTAAAAATACAGGCAGACAACCTATTTTTTGCAGAGTTAATTCACAAGCAAAACCAAAACCTGTTCGTATACCTGTAACTCCACAGATAATCTGAACATACCAGAGAAAGCAAATGCACTGGTATGATCTTGATAAAAGATTCAAAATTAGAAGTAACTTCAAGAAAAATAGAAGATGGAAGGTATATCCATGCAAAAACTACCTTAAGAAACAACAGCAGGGTAAGATTTCAAAATCCTGATTTACTCTTCTTTCAGCTGTGGAACACTGCCAGATTAAGAGCCATATCCAGATGCATTTGCTTCCATTAAAAAAAAATAAGTCATAGTGCAGTACTGACACATTACCAGCCACTGGCACACAAAAAAATGTCTCACTGGACTGAAGAGAAAGCATGCAAAGCGGTTTTTGTCAGTACCTGACCTTTTCCTCATATGAGTTTCACTGTGGGCCAAGATGGTCTGAAAGGATGCCATTACCAAACAGAAATCAGAAAGATCAGCAGGACAAATGAGAGTTAGCACATCAAGGATGTAAAGCTTTTAAAAACGAACACAACACGTTATTACCTGTCTGACAAGACCATTTCCTAACTGGGATGTTCGTCTTTTGTGGCAAAGTAACCAGTGACTTCATCATTTTGAAATGTTGTGCTGTTTGGAGCAGCAAGGGAGACCCAAGTCTGCAACAATGTGCAGCCCAGACACTGGGGCAGGAGAAGCCAACCCGGATGTTTGCAGATGTTTTATAGATGGCTATCATCTGGACTGAGTCCTAATCCCTGTAGTCTGCCCTTTGTGAACATGTTCCATCTCCAACAGTCCATAAATTGGACCATCCCTGTTGCTCCTCTTTGCACACTCTATACTTTATTATATATATAAATATATACTATACTTACACTCTTTACTCTCCAGTTTTTCTCCTAGTCTGAGACAAGGAGACCAGAACTGCACACAGTATTAAAAGGCATGAGTATCTCATATAACCACATAATGGTGACTTTGTTCTCTACTTCCCAATAGTTAATTCTTTTTCTTCAGTGCTTCTGACTAATGTGTTTTTACAGATCTTAAAATACAGATAACCTTAAAGTCTCATACATTGTAATTACAACAACAGTTCAAGAAAACGTTTTCCTCATAGACATCATTTTACTTTTATCTGTGTAGCATCTCCTCAGCTTTTTTAACTCGCTTCCATTCAATTTTGAGCAATGAATCTGCAGTTGTTGGTCCTGGTAAGTATTTTCCTTTAATTTATTTGCCTTTAATTTAATCTGATAATGGAGACTGCATTGATTATGTCAGCTGAGAATCTGTTCTATACTGTGTGAAAAGACCTGCTTTGGTGGCTTGACAGCTATGCTATAATGTTGATACTTTACCTCATTATGCCTGATCTTTTCTTGTGGTTTATTGCCAGATGGATTGCCTACTAGTGCTGACAGGCTTTTCACCTGTGCTCTTGTTCTAGGACGCTGTTGCATTACTTTGGAATGCTGCCAGCTGACCTAAGAAATCCCACCTAAGGCAAGACCATCCTTGTGCATATATGGAGAAGCTGCAGTGAAAAAAAAAGGCTTAATATTTTCCCATAGTTTTCTTGTATTTGAATGAGGTTGCTGGAACAGGCATGTTCATGGTGGTCAGTCTCTTGGGATGTGGCTCTGCAGAGTCCATGGTAGGTGCACATGCTCTGCTCAGGGGAATTCATTCACAGGAACATGTAGGTGAATAAACTGCAGCCAATGCTGATTACAGCTGGTTGGTTGTGCCGTGCTATGCCTTCCTGCAAGCACAGCCTGTTGAGGCTTTTGTGTCAGTGCTAGGTAGCTATTCGTCACTAAAGGTATTGAATAATGAAAATGAAAATAAAAATGTCCTGAGAGCTACTTATCTGCCACATCATCAGGAGGGGAGAGGTAGACATGCAGGTGCAATGGTACTTGTACCCATCTAAATAAATGATAGTTAGCTGGCACTGCACATCTATGACTGACTTTCTGTAATCTGCTCCCTGCTGGCCAAATCCAATCCATTTGCCCAATGTGCTATGAAAAGCCAGAGAACAGAGCAGAAGACAAGATTTAATATGCTCTTGGCAGCCTGCGTTGCTAGGGAGTCATGCTGCTTTGTTTGGGGGAGTGATAGAAGCACACACACAATGGAGCACGGAGGGGATGGGAGGTAGGAGAACCGGAATAACACCCTGCCTTGGCTACTCCTAAGCCCATCACAGGAGCCATCAGCCCATCAAAGGCCCATCTCCACAGACCCCAAGGAGCACAGGGGCACAATGGCAGGCAGGAACCCAAGTTAAGGAGTCATCAGGACCCTCTGGCTGGGCTTCCCCCAGGGCTGTCACAGGAGTGTCCCAGCCCCTGCCCAGGTGCGAAACCCATCAGCATGGGGCAATGGGAGGGCTGCCTGGGAGTGCGGGACACGTTATAGGATGCACGGGAAGAGCATTTTAGGATTGCACAAGATTTATGGAATGTTTAGGAGAGGAATCAAAAGTGGTAAAAGGTGTGGGCGTAGGGGATCTAAGGGGGAAGAGATGTAGAAAAGTTAGAGAGACAAAGGGATAACAAGGGCTAGTCAATTATAAACAGGTACACTGGCTGTGCCCCTCCCAATCACTTCTGACTTGTTTTCCTGGGTGAGGAGAAGGCAAGACCGTGGAAGGAGCTAGCTCCTGGGGGACCAGGGAAGTCTCAGATGGCTGCTGGAGAGACTGGAGGTCTGTGGGTCACAAGAGATGTGTGTCAGCATGACCCTGAGACTTGGAGATTAAATACATGTGAACACATGAGAGCAATGAGTGATGCAGGGGCACCAGAGATAGTTAGCACTGTCCATGCCAGAACATGCACATGGCCCAACAGAGCATCACATGGTAATGCTGTCTTAGGTTTGAAAATGTTATTATCCTGCACTACAGGAGTCATTGTGGCTCTACTGCTTCTTAACACCATCTTAGCTCAGACTCTCCTTCCTCTGGTACCCACATACCACACTTAACTGCAGGGTCCAAATACGTGTACACGTGCACTGGGGGGAGGTAGACAGGACTTGCACCTTCCATGGTTCAGGCAAGAGCTGTGACCACTTGGCTGTGGAGTCAGCCTCCTCCAGCCCACTTACTCATCCATGGTGGTGTTCACAATTCCATTTCCGTTGGCTAGAGAGGGAAAGGCAATTCAGTTTTGAAGAAGGGCTTATTGTTGTTGGTTTTGCCAGAGCAATGCTATTTATTCTTCTCCAGCCATGTATATTACACAGCTGAAATCCATCTGGGAAAGAAAAGCATGATTGTTTTCCACACTGGATCAGAGTTGTCTTGTATAGCAGAGAGAGCAGAAAACATTTCTGATGGACATTGCTATGTCAGAGTATTATCAGATAATCCAGAAACTGTCCTACCTAAGCAAGGGTGGATGGGGACCTAAAGGAGGCTGTATAGTTGCAAATGAGATTATACAGCAGTTCTTCAAACTGTTAGACAATGTAATTCTCATTTTGCAATACTGATTCCACTTCAACCAGCCTGGCGCTCATTCGTGTCCTGAACCCTTTCAGAGCACCAGGCTGAGTTGGAAGCAGCAGTGTTATCACTTAAGGTGAAAAAAAGGAGTTATCATAGGTTGATTATGACATCACCTGGCTTACTCTGGCAAAAGAATATATAGAGGGAGGCTGCAATTTACAAACCAGAGCAAGACAGGTGAATTCAAGCTGTATTTTAAATTAATTGACTCATTAACCCCCAGGCCTGGGCCCTGGGTGTACCAATTAGCCTTAACTGCCCTGACCAGCCTCACCTGGGATCTCCACCCCACACCCCTGCCCCTGCATCTTGGAGATGCACTTGAGGCCTCCCCTGGACACCTAGACCTTGCTGGAGAGAGGCTACAAGTGTATCTACTGATAGCCCTTACTCCTGGGTGGACTTCCTTGGACATGTGTTATAGTCTTGTCTCCAGTCCTACCTGTTGCTGTTCCTGACCGGACTCCTGGAGCTGAGTGTCAGGAAGGACTCCAGATCTGGCTCTGCACCTTCTCTTGTCTCTGCGTGTCAGTACACCCTGTTACCACCATCCTACTCAGCCCATTCACTTTGAATTCTGTGGGATTGGAGGACTATACCTTGACTGCTGAGGTCATCCTTGGCCCCTAGCTCACCATCCCTCATGGAGAAGACCAACTCTGGTAACCTGCATTGCATGGGCAATACCTATGCAAGATTATTTATAAACAAGAAGAATATACTGAAGTACAGAACAGCATGTGCAAACTAGTGTTTATAGATTCACATGTACTTTTCCTTAAATAGTAAAATATGAGTCGAGCTGTGAGAAAGCCCTACTAAATTCCTCTTTGCACTTGAGATTGCATGGTCTTAAAAATGTGCGTTTTGGGGGGAGGTGTTCTACTCTCTAGCAGTATAATATAACCTATCAGGAGTTATTATGTTTGCTTCTCTGCATAATCATGAGGGGTTTTCTTAACATATAAGCCTTTTTATCTCTATTCCCTTTAACTTGTAAATTTATTTATGTTTTATGGATAGGCAATATGAATAGGAAGTTTGATTTTAAGAGCCTCAGTTCAAGTCAGGCATCCGTTATGGGTGACCTTCAGAGACTTCTTCGCCAAGGAGAATATCCTCCTTTTACTTCTGCTCGCATCTTCGAGAGCAAGTTTGTCCAGGTAAAAAGTCATTAAAATGAAATAATTTGGCATTCTCAAGATAAAATTGCTTGCAATGATTACCCTTTTTTGTTTTTTTACTCCCTCAGCTCAACAGGTATTTTTCAGTCACTTATTCTCGCTATTCTTATTCTCTGTTTACTACACACACACATTGATATCATGTTTCCCTTCTCCTATAGACTAATTCTGCTCACCCAACACAGGCAATAGTCCAGAAACGCAGCAACAGCAATGCTGCAAATTACAGGAGGACAAAAAGTGATGTTTTCACCCTTCCTTTCTGTAGCAACAGCTGGGACTGTTCTGGCAAATGTCTGGTTCTGTGCTATCTCGTTAAGGTTTTTAGCCATCAGTGTCCATTCAACCAAGCCTAAACGGTAGCCAGCCTTCCCCAGAAAATCTCCCCCTGCTTGCAACTTCTAGCATCCTTGCAGGCAGTATCACTGCCTTGCCTGCCCCCTACCCTAAGCACTTGCCGAAGAACCCTGCAAGATTCTGGCAACACTCTACACTCCTACAATACTGCCTTTACAGTGTGTCTAAAACATCTGAATTCTATTTACATGATGTATATCAGCTGTGTTTTTCATCCTATTTCGTCACCTCACTTTGTGGTAATTGCAACATCTTTTGATCTTGCCTTGATTAATTCAATCTTGCCTTGTTGATATACATGCAGAATGTTAATTAGCTACAAGTCTCTGTTTTCAAGGTACTTTATGATTTATCCCTGCTTTATTTATCAAGCCTCATTTACTATCAAGGAGGCAGTTGCCCTAACCAGTCAACCCAGGAAAACAGCTCCATCACTTACTAATTTACATCAAAATGGGGAAAAAAAGCCTTTGATCTTTTTTACATACTATTTCTCACATTTTGGAAGAGATTCTACTAGATAGACACAAATGTAATGCACTGTCCTTCCTCAAATTCCTTCTTAGGACAGTTTTTCTCTGATGCCTATCGAAACCAAACCCTGACAATGGTACAGGATATGTGATTTGATCATACTTACAAACTTTTTATCTCCTTGTATTTTCTCATTTTTCTCTTTCTGTAATTTCATGTCTTACACATAAATTAGCTGGAATCACAGAATCACAGAATGTTAGGGATTGGAAGGGACCTCGAACGATCATCTAGTCCAATCCCCCTGCCAGAGCAGGAACACCTAGATCAGATCGCACAGGAACGCATCCAGGCGGGTTT
>VZTO01017604.1:27911-39347 GCA_013400615.1 Syrrhaptes paradoxus
TCCCTACACTCTCTGACAACATTCTTATATTCCTCCCAAGTGGCCAGCCCCTCCTTCCATGACCTATAGACCCTCCTTTTACACTTGAGTTTGCCCAGCAGATCCCTGTTTAACCATGCAGGCCTTCTGGCACCCCTTCTTGACTTCCTACCTGTTGGGATGCACCAATCTTGAGCTTGGAAGAAGCACTCTTTGAACGCTAAGAAGCACTCTTTTCCATTCTGTGTTTGTACGGCAGCTAGCAGGATCCTGGTTCGTAACCACGTCTCATTAGTATCACAGTAATGCTGACAAAAACAATGAATCATCAGAACAGAGTGCCTCTTCCATCACCTTTACACTAAGAGAAATTCAACATAATGGTACTCGAGAGATTTCTGGCCACAATCGGACACTCAGTGATGAGGACTACACAGGAGCCAGTGATTTCCAGTCCTCCTTTATATTTATTAAACTTCTTTCCTCTCTTCTCATTCATAGACATATTCCACATTTGCCTCTCTCCTCACCAACCCAGTACATAAGCTTTAAGGCCTCCAAGCCAAAACACCATGAAACGTACTGGTAGTATATTCTCTGAGAGATCATATGGCAAATGTCTGTACTGTGGTTTGTTGTTTTTTGTTTGTTTGTTTGTTCAGGTTAATCAAAGAGGAGAACCAATTTCTGTCCATAACCAGCCCATCTGTGTGACCATCGGTATCTGTGCTGCCAGTCCTAGTTCATCAGTGCCCAATGTGATGCTGGTAGCATGCAAGGTGCCTGTGTCCACACAGGAAAGTAGGAAAAACTGGAAACTCTCAAAGCAGCCATCCCGCATGGAAGAGCTAGCACTTACCAGGTCAGTTAGCACTGAGAAGGGTTAAATATATCTTTGAAGAGTAAGTAAGAAATATAAATATATTCACATTTACATACAGCATTTTCATTCTTTTAAGGGTCAGTTTATTAGCAGACCTCATATTTGCATTGACTCTTTGTCCCAGCGCTAGCACAGTAAAGTTAGGAGAATCACTTAAGTACACACCTTTAGGCCCCACTCCAGTCATCACTTGAGGCCAACACCACCCACATGCATATAGATAAATGATGAGTAATATACTTTTTTCTAAATATATCAGAACCAGGAAGCTGGTAGGAAGATTGGGGGTACAGGATTGTCAAGGAACAAGGCAGTGGAATAAAGACATTGTAAAAAAAAAGCCAATTTTATCTGCCTCCACTCTGTGCACTGCTCCCTAGAATTTCTTCCATAGTCGGTTAGAGCACAGAAGAAGTGTCCAAATCCACTCAGCAGCTTCTTCCTATTGCAGTTTTTCCACTTTCAGTCTTACTCTATCTGTAGGTCTGACAGACACAGTATCTTCTTTGGGAGGAATCTCCACTTGTGCTTAATGATGTTTCCCCTTTTTTTACAGACTCTTCCCCTTGAAGTTTGTGGAACTCTCTGTCCACAGCACAGATAATCACCAGATCATGTTAAAATTAGTAAACGGCCGTTCCTATTACCTGGAACTATGTGCCCCGCCAGACAGGCAACACCTATTCTGCCTCTGGCTGCAGCTCATCTCCCTCCTGAAACCCTCAGAAAACACCAGCAATATCAAAGTCAGTGTAAAATGCAAGGATTTTGGCACGTGTCACAAGCAAGCTCCCAGCCCAAACAACTCGCCAGAAAAAGTAAGTCTTCAGCAAACAGATACAGAAAGTTCAAGCTGACCCATCAGAAAGTACCACTTGTGCCAATATTCCTTACCATCTCTCAAGTCCAAGTTCTTGTGTGCTTTGAAGGAGCTACAGTTTATCAAAATAGCTGGCTTGTTGTAAACTCCCTATAGAATTTCAGGGCAATGAGAGTGAGGATTCTAGGCACACCATAGCCCTGATAATTTTTTGTGAACCAATAAATAGCATACTACTTATTTTTTGGTGTTTAGTTTTCCCTTAGAGCTGTCAGTATGTTCTTAAACGGTTCTTTTTGACTGAATTCAACAATCCTCTGGCATAGGTAGCAGAGAGAAGGAACAACTCTGTGTATATACAGCAGAAAAATTACAAGGGGACTAGGAAAAAAGTTATTTTGGAGAGAGGAGAGGACTGTGGGAGATTATTCTTTCAAGAAACATCAGTGATAAGGTAAAGGGATGTCTGAAGAAAATCTAGGGGGAAAATGTGCATATTCAGATTAGATTTGCAGAAAGTATAGGACTCAGATTTGGCTGAAAAATCTGCACAGCCACATCCCATGACTATATTGGTTAAATCAATAATGCATAGGTTGTTAAGAGAAAGTAAGTATAGGATTTATAAAATTTCTTAATTGATACTTTCCTGCTTCAACTATCCCTACATAACCAACCTTCTGGGTTTTCTGCTTTCTCTCTCAGCTGATGTCAAAGACTAGATCCTTGTACAACCTTCTGGACATAAGCTGGTCTGACACAAACATCAGCTCCTGCGTGTACAGCAGATGTTACTAGCGATCCAATATATTAAAATCACACTCCAGACCTAGAATCAGTTTTTCGTTGCAGAGTAGATGTCTTATTTTTCCAGTCACATGTTCATCAGTATTTCAATACCTTCACTCACTATTGACTTTTATTTTCTACTGACAGTTTTTAAGTTTGTATTTCCCTTTGCATTGTAACATCTTCCCTGCTCTCTTCCTGTTTAGTCCAAAAGCTGTCTGCGCATGGGAGACTTACAGGTATCCCTGCCTCAGCTACTTTAAAGCAGGAGGCTTAGAAAGATGTTAGTAGGGATCGATCTTAAAATCTGGATGGGAGGGAGAGCAAAGATCTTCTCCCAGCTTTCAAGTGTGAGCAAAAAGAGGAGAATAACCTGGAGATAAAGGAGTCTTGGACATGAATCTGAAGCAGAGACCTTGGAGGTGAAACAAACATCTCTCAGAGGTGGAGCTTTAGGACCTATTATCCCTTGATAGACTGCATTGTCACCTCTAGCCAAAGCTGTAGGCCAATAATTACCAACAGACTGATAATGTAGGAAAACAGTAGTCTCTCTTCTAGACAAATATATCACATTTCCTATGGATGGTCTGTCTGACACCAGTGTATAGCAGCATATTCAGTGTATAGGGAACTACTATACAGGAAATTATCACAAAGTCCCAGCTGTGCTGATCAGCTCTGTGCTTTTATGTCAGTTTATGTCTTTTTTATGTCAGTTGCTAGGTATCTGTTAATCTTTCGTTTTTCCTTCAAGAGGGATGACCCACAAGATGTGTCTAACCCCAAAATGGAGGAAGAAGTTGTTATTAAAGAAACCTCCTTCAACCAAGTTCCCCTCTCAGATACAGTGAGTCCCAGAGAAGATAGTCGAGGGAAAGAGGAAGCCTTCCACAGCTTCCTGAATCCAGCTAGGCAAGAAACCACTATGCAGTCAAAGAATATAGATCCTCTGGATACAAAAAAGAGTAAAAGAACAGAAAAGAAGAAAACTAGGTAGGTATGTTTGGAAAACAAATTTAATACACTTAGTTTCTGGCTGCTGACTTTGGAAAGTAAAATATGTCATTTTTTTCTTCAGAAAATATATTACTGTAACACCTTTTCAGGGTTACTGTGATTTTCCTAATGCTTTAATGGATTGGGAAGCTGAAGAATACAGGGTGGGGTTTCCAACTATCCAGAATTTGATTTCTCAGATGTTCAGAAGCTTTTCAAAGACTATTCCCCCTCCCCACCCTCCCATATAGTAGAGAGCCACATAGCATGGGGCAGACTCCAGTTTGCTTTCTGGCCCAAACCAGCAACATGTCCTGGCACCAGAAATCTGTCTTTTCTGTGTCTCCTTCACTACCGTATCCATCCTGGCTTGTGCAGAAAAGGAGCAGACTTTGTTGGTGGTACTGCACAAACTAAGCAAGCAAAAATTAGATGGCAGAAGGAAATTAAAACTCTGTCACTTACGTGAGCATCTGCATCACAAGGAAAAAACTTCAACATAATCACTTCTCAAGCCACACCTAGGCATTAAGTGACATGTTCAGGTGTGTGCTCTGTTCAGATGTGTCATATATAAGAGCAGTAGATAACATTCAAAGATCTCTGTGCTAGTGTGCCTGCATTTCAAAACAAGGCTTACTACATCATTTAGCAACACATGTTTCTACTGCATGCAGAAAGAGATTAAAATAGCACCCATTTAATACTGATCCTGGTACATAATAGTATTACTAGAGTAAGACTTTTAACTGAGTTTGTTGCCAATGGCATCATGATTTGTCCTGAACTACTCTTTTTTTTTTTTTTTTTTTTTTAGGACAAATACAATGAAGCAAAAAAGTGGAAAAATCTCACAGACTTCAGGTATGACAGTTTTTCCTATATTTACTCACTTCCCCATTGCTATTCCTACTTCAATAATAGATGAGAGAAGCTAAAACTTCATGAGCTGGGAGTTCTTTAGAACAAATATTCCTACGTCCACATTGCCAATAGATCAGCACTTGTATGGCCATTTTATCGAAAGGTACCTTGTGCTCATTCCCTGCTGTGATTACATCTCATCTTCCAGGGTTCAGTGTCAGGTTTCTTCTAGAAAAGCTTTGATGTTTGACCTGTTTGGCTTATGGCAGCCATTGTATCTTCACTGCAAAATCAGATAAAATACAGGATGGGGAAAGGATAGGACAGTTCAAAGAGATAATGTTGGCCCACACTCCTCTTCCAGTGCGCTGTAAGGCTTCCCAAAAAAACCCATCTGAGCATGAATTTACCTCCATATAGTGTGTCTGCAGTGTCCTCAAGCATGAGGTCTGGACTCGTGTTTCAAGCAGAATGTGGATGTGCTTTGGAGCACTCCCCACAATGTCATGTTGGGATTAGCATTAATGTCCTTTCTGACATCCTGCATTTCTGCACAAATCTCTGCATAATATCCACCTGGAATCTAAAGACAGTCTTTATTAATGTTCCCAGTTCCCTTTCTTTACATTTCTCCATTTCTTCTTAGTGATTAAACACTGTTATCTGTGCCTGCCAAGAAATGACAAAAACTGGAGCCACTTAGCTTGTTGATACCCCTTACTTTATGTCTAGATTAATGATCATCCTGCATGTGAGTGAATCAGTCTCTTAAACAAAAGCTTTTTTGGTCTTCTTCTGCTTACTTCTATATTTTGCTAAGTCACAAAAGTTTGAATGAGCTCTTGTTCAATCAATTCAATTTTTTGTGAACATGATGCTACTGTATGCTCTTCTGAGTAGCTGGCTGGTGGGTTGCATGCAGTTTACTGTCCTGATTGCCAGTTAGTGATCTTGAAGTGATTTACATGACCTGAAAGGAAAAGTATTTTGGTTTATGACTTACTCTCATTTAACTGCTTTTTCTCAATTTTTCTGTGTGCCCATATCTCTCTGTCCACTAATACACATCTATCTGTCTGAAAAACCTTGTCGCATGTCTCTACATACACTTTGGTACATTGATAATTTTTAATATCTCATTGTTACATTCTTTTTCACACTCTTCCTCTTAATAGCCATTCATTTAGAAATGAGGGTACTGACAGAAAGCAATGAGCTATCAGAAGATAGAAAATTAGTACATGCTCAAGAACTTAATTCAGCACACCCCATTAAATGGAGGCAACTAATGCCGTATTATTTAATCAGCAATACCAAATTTGTGCAAAGTATGAATTTAATTATACTCTCCTTTCAAATTCATTTCCTGCATTTTAAAATAGTCTGTGACATACATATAGTGCTAAAACACCCAAATTATATTTTACTGGGGCTTAGTGCTACAATATTGTATTTCTTGTGATTTTTCTTGTGAGAACTGTAATAATAGAGAAGTAGTGAAGAAGAGAAATACTTTGCATATTTTCCTGTTACACACATACAACCATGATATCATTCATGAAAAAAACCCTACTTTGACAAATCCAGCATTTGGATTTGTTGCGTTGAGGGAAGGGGACTTGCCTATTTATTTCAGTCACTTCCCCTCTAGAGTTTTGTCCCCATTTTCTGTTCTATAAAAACAATTACTTTTAGATATTAATTTTGTAGTAATATGCTTGCAGCATACTTTCTACAGGGAAGAAAAAAACAGCTGATTGTATTTCCCATTGTTTTCTTTCTGTTACTATCTTTGCTTCTTTCTCTGTGTCTAACTGTTCTTTTTTCCCAGCCACTCACAGCTTTTCAGCTTTCCCTCTGATTAGGTTTTCTGTTCCTTTTCTTTAGCTCTAGATTATTCTTTCTCTCACTTTCCACATTCTTTCAACTCTACTCTGTGCCTGTGTATGTTTATCTTCTCGGTCCTTTACTCTTTTAATTCTTTGTGCTGCTTTTTCATGGTCCACTTTCCTGCAATGTTTTCCTCATGCTCATCATGTTTCATTTCAGGAAATAAAAAGAGTGGCAGTAAGTCAAATAGGTTACTTCAAGCAATATCCCAGATGTTTAATCAGTAAGAAGGAAAAAAAGAAAATAAAGCAAAGCATCCTGGACATCAGATGCAGTTGGAAGAAAGAAGAAAAATATTCCCCTGCAGTCTTCAATTCCATTCATGACCTCTTACTATTGTACAATTAACTATTACTGAAATACAAACTCTGTATTACTTCACAACTAGCAGTAACAGATAAATTTTGATCCTTGGCAGTGGAATCTATGTTTTTCAGTCACTGAGACCATTTTTCAGCAAGACGACTTGCAGTTTGCAGAAGGCAGCAAAGAAACAGACACTTTAATTAACTTTATAATACCTGATAGTGTCTTACATTTTTATATAGGATCACGAAAGCTGCTTATGCAAGCAACTTTCAGAACATTGCGGGGGGACAAGTGTTAGAGAGCAATATCATGTAGTGGTGTTGTGGTTTAACCCAGCCAGTATCAACTACCATGCAGCCAGTCACTCACCCTCCCCCATCCTAGAAGATGTGGAGAGAATTGGAGAGGTAAAGCTAAGGAGACGTGTGGGTTGAGATACAATTTAATAATTGAAATAAAATAAAATTAAAATAATAATAATAATAGAATATACAAATAAGTGATACACAATGTAACAGCTCACCACTTGCTAACCAAGGCCCAGCCTGTTCCCAGATAATGATCTCGGAGCAGAGAAAAATCCCAAAACCCTGACTTCGGAAGAGAGAGAGCTTCCCCTGACCCTCATTAATATACTGAGTATGATATTGTATGATATGGAATATCTCATTGGCTAATTTGGATTCATTGCTCCTCATATGCTTCTTCCAAGCTTCTTGTGCACTTGCACACTAGCAAAATATGAGAAGTCCTTGGTTTCTTAGCAATAACTAAATCATCAGTATGTTATCAACATTTTTCTCATAGCAAATCCCATACTGAATCCAAAACACAGTACTGTTCTAGCTGCTAAAAAGAAAATTATCCCAGCCAAAACTAGGACAAGTGGGCACCAAAAAACACAGGTTTTATTTCTGCCAGTGAACTTCTAAATGAATGGAGGCAAGTGACTTTTCCTTTTCATTCCTCAGCTTCCTCATGTGTAGAATGAGGATAGCCTAACTTCTTTTGAAAAATCACAATTCAATGTACTAATGAGAACCATTATATAAGGATTTGGTATTGTTGTTAGTGTTGTTATTATTTACACATTATAAATATTGTTATTCTAATGGAATACTGAGCAGCATTTTTGACGCAACATACTTACTGCACTATGAGGCATTTCACATTCAGCAAAACAAATATCTGCTGCTGCTATTGCTACCTCTCACTGGGATATTTCTGTGTAGTTTACAGCATGTGCAGTATTTTACTGAAGTTTTGAAAAATAAGTTCTGCACGAGCATAGCTAAGCATGGGAGATGGAAGACTCAGTATGCTTTCCTCCAAATGAGCACAGAGGACATAAATAATTCACAGCTTCCAAGGAGAAAATGCCAATCTAATGTTCCTTGAGAAAATAAATTAACTGAATACTCTTTGAGAGCAGCCCATGTGTAATCAGATTTCAGCCTAGGATGCCATAAGAAACAAGCGGTGGCAAATTTGAATTCTAGATATCACTCAAAATGTGAACAAGAGTGAAATGCCACTCAATATAACTGGAAATTCCAATGTTATATAAAATTTATAGATTCTGTTTATCAGAAGGGCAAAATAGCAATTACTGATAAAGAAGAAACTTTTAGGTAGTCCCTGAGAAAACAGTTGCAGAATGGAATCAAATAAAAAAAAAAAAGATTTAATTAGGAATGCCTCCCTCATAAGCTAAATACCACGTCTGGACAAGCACTGCACCCTGCTTATCATGATAAAGAGAAATTTAGTTTGCACCCAAACAACCTGCCAATGCATAAGGCCACCACAGACAACGCAGTCCTAAGCAACAAGTAGTTAAAATCCATCAAAACCAATGGATCAGATGTCCAAGCACACTTTGAGAAGAGTGATTTTCAGATGAGAACCAACATAAGTGAGTTACACTCTTGAATTCTCAGAGCTGAATGTATTTGCCCCAATTACATGCATTTGTCATAACAGAAGACAGGCTGATGAGCCAGGATGGAAGAACTAACAAAATACATCAAATAAAACTGACTTTATGCTGCAGTAAATGGGACAAAGATGCCCACTAAAGCTCACAACAGTTGTTCTGAAGTCATTAATGTGGCAATGTGACACTAGAGTAATTACAACTCTTGAGCATTGTGTTTCTGTTCACTGACTGAACAGGTAGATATAGTCCTTTACCTGCAGAAACCAGAATCAGTCTGAGACAATACATTGTGCTGCCAAAAATAGTCACAGGCATCATACCCTACCCTGTGGCCACACCAACAGACCTTGAGGAGACAGAGTGTGAAAAAGGACTGCTGAACCACACAAAGGGAACTGCTATTCAGCCTCAGTTTACTGGAATGCAATCTAAAATGCTCTCAGTCAACGCTGCAAAGAATAAGCAATGTCAGAGTATTGTGTTTCCCAGACTACTACAAGCTGGGAAGAAGGCTGAATTGCCTGCATTGCAAATGCAGTAAAAAATACCTCTTAACTGCTGTGCCTGGAGCAAAGAAAAATAACTCAGCATGGATGCTTGCTGGGTTACATACCAAAACAGTCTTACACCGAGCTGATTCAGTAGACTGGTATGCACTGTTGGCTCAAGGAGCCAATACAGTCTATCAGCTCCTCTGAAAAAAAATAACTGCTGGGAGAATGACAGTCATTGAAGATCCCGCAAGCAGCAAAGTTACCAAGCATAATTTGTTTGACTACATTTTTTAGGAAATATTGCAAAATAGAGTGGTATTCATGCAATATATTCCAAACCAATTTTTTGCAACTTTCTGTCAAGAGGCAAATTCATGAGAATGATATAGAATTGGCACTGCAGCTTATAGATTTAGCCAAGGATAATGAGGCCATCCATATAGCTCCACAGAGCTATATGGAAATTATTATTCTGTTAGTATCAGAACATTTTTTTCCATTAAAGACTAAGATGTAGCTGCTATTGCTTTCTTGGGAAAGGTAATTACATTTGCTTGTTTTGGTTATGGCAACATATGACAAGTGTATTTTTGGTGCTATCCTTTATAACTAATTCTTAAAAATCAAGCAACAGTCTGAAATATGACTCTGTTGCTCAAGAGGTGGTAATGGAAATCTATTGGCATCTAATGACTGTAAGGAAGACATTATGCATGGACCATCAGGGGACCAGCATGGACATCTACAAAGAGACCAGCTGCCACACCTGAATTTCCTCTGTGTCATGACACTCCAGATTTATGCATATGATGAAATGACACAGAAAGGATTTTTCTGAGCATGTTTCTCAAAAAAAAAAAAAAAAGTCTCTTAATTTTAGTTTCAGAATATTTCCAATAAACTTATGCTGTTATGAATTCAAATAAAATAGCTTTTAAGCATTACTTTAAATGCTGGAGAACACCAGATGTACTGGCTGGCAGTTAACTGCCTCAGACATTGTTTCAAATCTGCTGAAAGTAAGCTCGAAAACTAGAGGAATATTCAAATGAAAGTTTTAAGAATAATTTTGAAAGTGATTCTGTCTCATGTCATATTCAAACATCCATGTGGATAAAGGTACAGTAGAGAACAGACAGAAACGTTTTTGTGGCAGTAATTAAAGTATAACACGGATACACAAGCTGAAAACCTACACCAAAAAAGACTGGTAAATAAAGCATAGTGTACAAGATTATTTCAGTGAAGATTTAGAAAAGGGAACAAGAAGGAGAAATATGTTGTTTATGTACATCTTACAGTATCTTACAGCTGTCTTACCATACATCTAGTTTGCTGTCAAGAGAAAGATTTACTGCATTGCTGGTTTGTAGAATATGTGAACAATCTACTGTAGTGTCATAGTTTTGACCGATAAATATATAAGCTTTACATCACAGCATTATCAGACAAGAAATTCTCATCATTAACATAATTACCACTACTAAGCTGCCTTTCAGGAAAGATGATCATACCTGGGATGAATCTAGAAACCACAAATGTCTTATTTCATTAGGATTTACCACCTAGGTATTTTCCTTAGGTGGTAAGAATTGTTGAAACTTCTGTTGGTTCTTCCCCTATCTTCTCACAGATTTGTGGGTTATCTCATAGGTTTTTACTTATTTACAAATGCATTTCCACACATTTATAAGAAAAGAGGCTCCACAGAGTAAAAAGTGTAGAAATGAAAAGTTGCTTTTGCCCTCTATTCACAGATTAAACCTAATCAAACTGTCAGGTAAACCCAGTAAAAAGTATGTGCAAGTTGACAACAAGGCAGGTTAGTGCTAAAAATCCAGATAAAACCCTGTCTTGACTTTGGCCTTTAAGATACATCCAGCCTCCAAATAGCAAGTAAGTGAAGAATAGAGTGGATTTTGACACAAATTAATAATTTTTATAAATATCAAAGCAGGATTTTGTTTTCCAGAAAGACTTAAATATATACTTTAGGTCCTTATAAATTTATTTAAGATCAAGCCAAAGATGGAGAGTTGTGCAGAGGAAGGCACACAGATGACTGAAACAATATCACAAAGAGAGACAGGTATACGATCATGAAGAGAGTAGCATGCAAAAAGGAGAAACTACTCAAGGAAGAACAAGAAGCAGCAAACAGATATAAAGAGCCAGATGAGGTAATCACTAATTTGAATATAACTTGATAGGGGAAGGGAAAACACTGGCAAGAAAGGTATTTTTCATTACTGTGGCGGGTTGGCCCTTGGCTGGGGGCCAAACCACACACACCCGCTCACACAGTCCCTGCCCCCACCCAATGATAGGGGAGAGAATTAAAGAGGTAAATGGCAAAGAGGACTCGTGGGTTGAGATAAAGACAATTTAATAACTAAACTACAATAATATTGGAAATAATACTATATACAAATATGCAATGTGATACACAGTGATTCTGCCCCTCCCCACC
>VZTO01017604.1:44475-58969 GCA_013400615.1 Syrrhaptes paradoxus
GGCCCCGGCCGCTGGGGCTGCAGGTGCTTGCGCGGCTGCCGGGAGCGCGGGGGGCGGGCGGTGGGGGGCGCCCTGGCGGCCTCCCGAGAGCGGCTCCTGCGGCCCCGCTCCCGCCGCCGTGCCTCCCGGGCCGGGGCTGCGAGCTTAGGCCCAGGAGTTGTGAGAAAACCCGCCCGTACTTGGGTGTGCGCTCTCTCTGCGTGGTGTGTGTGTTTTAATGAGGGGAGAAACTTGAGGCTTCCCCCTTCTGCACTTGTGGTCCTCTGGCAGTGCTGTGGTTGAAATGGTGCTTCTGGAAAGAGACCGCTTCAGTTTATGAAGCTTTGTAGGCTTGAGTTAAAGTAGGTTGAATATGAGCAGCTTCTAGTGTATTTTACAGTTGGCGCACATTCTGGCTCGGAAGTGCTCCGTTTTNTTGGTGGCGACTGCGCAGCTCAGCGGGGGCTGTGGCCGGGTGGCTCCGCGGGCTCGGCGCGGAGACGCCGCGGGGTGTGGGCGACCGTGACTTCTAGTCAACAGCTGGTCTGGAGTATGTCAGCGGCGGCGAGGGAAAGACGGTGAGCAGTCCCCGTTCCCGCGCCCGGCGTGCGAGCAACAGGTTCCGCCGCGGAGCCGCCAGCCCCGGCTCGCCGGGGAGCCTCCCCCGCGGCCACGGCGTCCGCACAGGCCTGGGTGTCCGGCCGGGTCGGGCCGGGGCCGAGCGGGGCGGCGGGCCCGGGCCAGGCTGGACGGCTCTCGGGGAGCCGCTGGGTCCCCGCACTCCGCCGGGNAGCAGGGCCAGACGGTCTGCCTGAACCCCTCCGCGCCCTGGGTCAAGCTCATCGTCACCAGGATCCTCAACAGGTACCTGCCGGGGCCGGGGCTGCGGGGCTTGCTGTGCGGGGGTGTCCCGGGAGGAGCGGGGCGGCTAGCGGCAGCCCACGCACAGAACCCCCCCGGAGGCGAAGGCTGACGTGCAGCAGGGGATGGCTGGCAGTGCTGTGGTTGAAATGGTGCTTCTGGAAAGAGACCACTTCAGTTTATGAAGCTTTGTAGGCTTGAGTTAAAGTAGGTTGAATATGAGCAGCTTCTAGTGTATTTTACAGTTGGCGCACATTCTGGCTCGGAAGTGCTCCGTTTTCAGAAAGCCTGGGCTGGCAGTGGTCCGGCGGTGTTGGGACTTGCCTGAGGGGGGACCGGGGCTGTGTTGTGGGAGAGACTGCAGGCGGGCTGCAAAGGATGCCGTGAGCTCCCTAAGACGGACTGCACAAGGAAATAAAATTAACTTGAATTTGACCTTTTTAGAAACATTGATATTTTAAAAAAAACCTGTCTAAAATTACAATGTTCTTGAATGTCTCACGTGGGACAGGTCCCTGAAAAAGAACGAGGAACATTAAAAGGGTAAATGTCAGCTAGAGCTGCCAGGGATTTTTCTTTTAGAAGGTAATTCTTAAAGCCTCTACAATGGGATTATTTGGGCCTAAACTAGCTCCACTGGTCACTTACTGGAACAAAACACTTGCATTCTGTGTGGCTGATGATATATCAATGACTGCAATTAAACTTCTAAGAAGTTCTGGTGGTGGTCAAAGCGGCTGTTGCTTCAGTGCACAGCTTCGTGTGCCTTAAAGGGACATGTCTGGCTTTTTGGAGGATTGAGGTGTTTTTCCTGAATTGAGGTGTTTTTCCTGAATTTGTCAAAAATAGGGTATAATTAAACTGTCTTTAATTAGACATCTGAGCCTGCAATATTTTGTTTTTAATTTTTCCTCTGAATCTTCACAAACAGAACATCTTTTTTTCTTCGATTCATCTTAGAGATGTTGTTACATAAGTGTCTAACACTTCAGCGTCTGTCTGTTTTATACGTGTATGGACTGCTTTACAACATGCTGTGATCCAGAAAAATGCAGTATTTCACATGTTAAAAGCTTAGCTAATGGTTAGTATTGTAGATGGTTTAACAAGACATCAAATATTTGCATTGCAGCACTTTGTGAAGCAGTGTAGTAGAATGTGAAATTTAATTAACATTACGGTTAAAGTGATACGCAGTTAAATTCTGATACATGATCACTTCACTCTTTTCACAGTAATTCTTTCAGATGTTACATGCTTCCAATGTGCATGTTGCCTTGCAATGTATGAAATAACAGTGGATGGTAACTTTTGCTACATAGAATTAGGTGATTATAAGGATGGTAGTTTTACTTGGTTTTCATTAAATTTCCTTTCCAAAGGTCTGAACTTACTAAGAAATGTAAATAAAGTATTTCTTCACTAGACTCATTTAGCCACCTTAGGAATCTGCAGGAGTTACTCAGGATGTTGAGGGGTGTTGGGTATCTTTTGTTACAACAGCAATATGTTATGTGAAGTAGTAAAAATGCAGCGTAGAGGTTAGCATTCATACCGAGGGTTATGGTCACAGAAAGCTTGACGTAATTTGAAGTTCATATGCGACCATATGTATTTTCCCATGTAAATAATTACATTTTCATAGTGCTTCTATTTGCTGCTTTTTAATTAAAATCGCTTACTATAGTTTGGAGTTGCATCCTGCGGCATTTTTAGATGCAAATTCTGTTATGATGTCTCCTCAAAGACTGGATCTTAACATGAAATGCTAACAGTTGTAACTACTTGTTTCAGTTACTCTGTTTTCCAGTTTGCACTTTTGATTAAGTGCATTACTGTTAGTGTTAGGTTTTTAGAACACTGAGGGCTAAGATTTAAAACAGCCTGCTACTTCTTAGATAAGAGAATTTGTATTTGTATTCATATGTTATGTTTAAAATTCTTAAATATTCTAGCAATTGGCTTTTCTTTTTTAAAGTACTTTCTTAATGTCACCGGTAGTGTTGGAGAAAGGCTTGACATTACAGTATTTGGAACACTATAGAGTAATTACTACTGTGGTCATTCATCAGAAAACCTCAAGACTTTCTGTAAATATTAATTAAATACTCTTGTGTTATTTTCCTTTTATTAACTGGCAAAGAGAGGCATTTGTATATTTGAAGAGTGTTTGCTGGTGTGTCTGTAGTAGAAAACTTGGTGGAAGCAGTTTATACTGTGGTTGAAAATCGGGTGTGCTAGCAAAATTATTTTTCTAGTATAATTATTTCAGAGCTTTCTTCAATACAGCAATTCTGACAAAGTATTTTATGTACTTATCCTACTTTCTGCTTTCCTAATATAGCCATATGACAAAATGTTTTAAGTATAGTTCAGACTGAAGTGTGAAGCAGAACTCTAAGCAAAAAGAGGAAGGTATAACTGAATAAATAGTTTATATACCAGACTATATTAATATAACTTTTGGGGTTTGGTTTGGTTTTTTAACTGGAGTTGATAAACTGTGTATGTCTATTGGTAAAGACTTGTTTTGTACTGCAGGGTTGTCTAATTGCATACTAATAAATAGCTGTGTGGGAAGGAAAAAAATAGCTGTGGCTCTCAAAGCTTGCATCAGTTAGAAAGCAGAGATACCATTAGTAATGCGCAGTTGTACAAGGAATGTTTCTATTCTGTGAAGCAGGAAGCACAGAAGGGCCTAATCTTGCACACTGCTTTTTTTTAGCAGAAAAAGAATGTCATGTTGCATTTCTTAACACATAGGTAAGTGGTTTGAGTACCTGCCCAGTATGCTGAGATTTGGGTTCAAATATCTCTGCTTTTTTGGAGACCTTGAAACCCCCATCTGTCAGTTCTCAAAGGGAAGGCTTTAACTGCCAGACCACTGGGTGTTTGGGTGTGAGGTGCTTCCAGACACCAGCAAGTTTAATTCTTGAGGAGTAATGTTCACTTGGGAAGGGAGTGCATGGGATATATGTAGCCCAGGGGCTGGCCTGCAAGAAGCATGATCCTGTAAAAACTGATGATTTGAACCCAGGTCTCCTTGTTGCAGGCCAAGTGTTGAAAGAGTAGATGAAAGGGTTTGTTGGTTTTGTTTTTTTTTCTTCCCCTGTATGGTGTGAAATTCTGGAGAGTTGAACCTCTGATCTTTGTGTTTATTCTTGGCTGAGTTGGCCAATTCGTAGTCTTGTTGAGTATTAGACATTTGAAAAGCATCTGTAATGTGACTTTTTTGTTGCAGAGCAGAGCTTGGTTGCTTATCTGTGGGTTTGGTGTTGGGTATCACGGTGTTTAGATTTCCTTGTGGATCTAATTCTGCTTTCTTATAAGATGCCAAATAACTAGCAATAAAAATTTAATTGTTTCGACATACCTATAATTATTATCTGTTACATAAAGAACACCTTAGTGCCTTGTGTTTCCTTAAGTGGCTTGCCTGTTACATCAAGTATCTGTTCTGGTTGGCTGTAATTGTCTTCTAAAGAAAAACAATGAATAAGAAATAGTTAATGTGGTTTTTATGTTAATATTTTAATACTTGATTTTGTCTCTAGTCTTTTTAAAATTTATTTTCTAGGATTAGAGAAAAGGCTTGATGGTTGATATATATGACAGCGCAGCTCATAGTTGTTAATCATAAACTTTAGTATCTTATTTCTCTGTACTTTATCGGCATAGAAAATAAACTCCTTACCTCCCACAAAATTCTAACACAGGAATAGATGATATAATAGATATTCTGGAAAAAGATAGTTCTTAACGAAAAGTAAGATAGAAGCCAAACCATAAGTTTCTTTCTTGTCTTGCATCATGATTTGTCTTATGACGAAGCTGTTGGAAAGTCGTGTTTGGTTATCTGATCATAACAGAGGATTCAGAAGGCTCTCAAATGTTTGTTTTTTTTGCGGGGAAAAGTAGTTAAAACCAGGAACGATTTCTGGTAGGGATATATTAGAAGTGATAGGACAGCTAAGCAGTCCTTTACAAAAGGTATTAGGAGTACTCAAGAGTGGTAATAGTATGTTTGTATCTAAAGCATGTACCAGTGTATGTGCATCAACTGTTACATGAACAGTCAGTGTGAACTGTCTTATTGTCATTGTGTGAAGCTGGTCAGCGGTATCTTCATGGTTTAATGGGTTAGGTGGTGTTGGGTTGACGGTTGTATTTGATGATCCTTGAGGTCTTTTCCAGCCTTAATGATTCTATGATTCTTGAAAATTGAATTCGGCAAAACTAAAAACCTTTGATAACCGGGAAGTGCCGGTGCAACCTCGGCAGCTGCTCTTTGACCTGGCAGTGCTGAGAGGTGGCTATGCACATTCCAGTTCTGTTTCCAGGGATAAGTGTATGTTTTTAAAATCAGGAGGGACAGGCTGGAAAAGAAGTACTCATTTAGGTACCAGTAGTGTTGAGTGGAGTTCTGAGCACAAACATGTGGTCAAAGGAGGACAACGTATACTAGTGCCTGTAAGAGTCACTTCTCATTTCAACAGTATATTATGAAGATTGGCAGTGATACGTGTGCTAGCGTTTGTTCGCAGTGTGGTGGCTGTGATGGCATAGGAGGGAATTGTGTTTAATGAGGTGTATACGAAATTGATGAAACTTTAAAAGTTCACCTTGTTCAAGGCTGAAGGCAAATAAAATACAACTGCTACAATGCCCTGGTAAAAACACTATAAGAGAAATTACTTCACTTTTGATGTTTCCCATCACCTGTCCATTCCCCTGAAACCAGATCTTCATCTTGCTTTTTTTGGTGGCAGAGAGATCAGCAGAGTCAGCTCTCATCTGACTATTCAAGTGTAAACGGAAATATTCTTTTAACTGGGATGATCTTCACAATTAAGGTCAATAAAAGTAGTATGCTTTGGTGATGCCTTCTGTATTAATCACTTTAGGAGCTGGTCCTCAGTGGGTCAGAGGAGAAATCTAGGGAGGAAAGTAGGTTTTTCTGCATGGTGGTTGTGGTATTGAGTTAAATCTCCTCAGCACAGCAGATATGACAGCTTTTGCTATGGAATGTGATATGTCTGTGCATAAAGCTAAGGCTTCACTTTAATATTGGGTCATGGAGTGTCATGGTTGAGAACTTGTGGTCACCCTTGTTTTATCTCGTTTTATCAAATTGCCATTGACTTGTCAGNCTTGTAAAGGGAGAGGATTTGAAGCGAGGTATCCGTGCTGGAGGCCAAGTGTTAAAAGAGTAGATGAAAGGGTTTGTTGGTTTTGTTTTTTTTTCTTCCCCTGTATGGTGTGAAATTCTGGAGAGTTGAACCTCTGATCTTTGTGTTTATTCTTGGCTGAGTTGGCCAATTCGTAGTCTTGTTGAGTATTAGACATTTGAAAAGCATCTGTAATGTGACTTTTTTGTTGCAGAGCAGAGCTTGGTTGCTTATCTGTGGGTTTGGTGTTGGGTATCACGGTGTTTAGATTTCCTTGTGGATCTAATTCTGCTTTCTTATAAGATGCCAAATAACTAGCAATAAAAATTTAATTGTTTCGACATACCTATAATTATTATCTGTTACATAAAGAACACCTTAGTGCCTTGTGTTTCCTTAAGTGGCTTGCCTGTTACATCAAGTATCTGTTCTGGTTGGCTGTAATTGTCTTCTAAAGAAAAACAATGAATAAGAAATAGTTAATGTGGTTTTTATGTTAATATTTTAATACTTGATTTTGTCTCTAGTCTTTTTAAAATTTATTTTCTAGGATTAGAGAAAAGGCTTGATGGTTGATATATATGACAGCGCAGCTCATAGTTGTTAATCATAAACTTTAGTATCTTATTTCTCTGTACTTTATCGGCATAGAAAATAAACTCCTTACCTCCCACAAAATTCTAACACAGGAATAGATGATATAATAGATATTCTGGAAAAAGATAGTTCTTAACGAAAAGTAAGATAGAAGCCAAACCATAAGTTTCTTTCTTGTCTTGCATCATGATTTGTCTTATGACGAAGCTGTTGGAAAGTCGTGTTTGGTTATCTGATCATAACAGAGGATTCAGAAGGCTCTCAAATGTTTGGTTTTTTTGCGGGGAAAAGTAGTTAAAACCAGGAACGATTTCTGGTAGGGATATATTAGAAGTGATAGGACAGCTAAGCAGTCCTTTACAAAAGGTATTAGGAGTACTCAAGAGTGGTAATAGTATGTTTGTATCTAAAGCATGTACCAGTGTATGTGCATCAACTGTTACATGAACAGTCAGTGTGAACTGTCTTATTGTCATTGTGTGAAGCTGGTCAGCGGTATCTTCATGGTTTAATGGGTTAGGTGGTGTTGGGTTGACGGTTGTATTTGATGATCCTTGAGGTCTTTTCCAGCCTTAATGATTCTATGATTCTTGAAAATTGAATTCGGCAAAACTAAAAACCTTTGATAACCGGGAAGTGCCGGTGCAACCTCGGCAGCTGCTCTTTGACCTGGCAGTGCTGAGAGGTGGCTATGCACATTCCAGTTCTGTTTCCAGGGATAAGTGTATGTTTTTAAAATCAGGAGGGACAGGCTGGAAAAGAAGTACTCATTTAGGTACCAGTAGTGTTGAGTGGAGTTCTGAGCACAAACATGTGGTCAAAGGAGGACAACGTATACTAGTGCCTGTAAGAGTCACTTCTCATTTCAACAGTATATTATGAAGATTGGCAGTGATACGTGTGCTAGCGTTTGTTCGCAGTGTGGTGGCTGTGATGGCATAGGAGGGAATTGTGTTTAATGAGGTGTATACGAAATTGATGAAACTTTAAAAGTTCACCTTGTTCAAGGCTGAAGGCAAATAAAATACAACTGCTACAATGCCCTGGTAAAAACACTATAAGAGAAATTACTTCACTTTTGATGTTTCCCATCACCTGTCCATTCCCCTGAAACCAGATCTTCATCTTGCTTTTTTTGGTGGCAGAGAGATCAGCAGAGTCAGCTCTCATCTGACTATTCAAGTGTAAACGGAAATATTCTTTTAACTGGGATGATCTTCACAATTAAGGTCAATAAAAGTAGTATGCTTTGGTGATGCCTTCTGTATTAATCACTTTAGGAGCTGGTCCTCAGTGGGTCAGAGGAGAAATCTAGGGAGGAAAGTAGGTTTTTCTGCATGGTGGTTGTGGTATTGAGTTAAATCTCCTCAGCACAGCAGATATGACAGCTTTTGCTATGGAATGTGATATGTCTGTGCATAAAGCTAAGGCTTCACTTTAATATTGGGTCATGGAGTGTCATGGTTGAGAACTTGTGGTCACCCTTGTTTTATCTCGTTTTATCAAATTGCCATTGACTTGTCAGCTACTGTTAATGAAATGATGGATTAATGTGGTGCACCTTGACTAAGAAAATTAAAGTTGCTTTTGTAGAAAAACTGTGTTATAAGTAACTGCATTGTGCACCATAGAAATTAACTGCATGTCTTGGCTAAGAGAACATGTTGCTAATTCCTTGGGTATGTCCTATTCTCTAAAAGTTCTCTCATTCCTTAAGGCAAAGCTTATGCTTTTGGTTTAAGCATCTAGAGATTTCAAACAGATGAGAGTTTGGATTGTATTGGTTTGTATTATATTGATTGTATTTCTTATGTATGTCCTTGTTTTCAAAGAGCAAATATCTTCTTCCTGATGTCTGAAAGGGCATATGATGTCAGCACACAAACTTAGTCCTGTGTTAGTGGGAGAATATAGCATTAGTGGACATCACGTGCTTTCTGTGGAATCAGTTTCTGGAGGATCAAGCAGTGATGGAGTTGCTTAGTGGCATTTACACTTTGTTTGAATGGTATTAGAAGTTCTTAAATGCAGGAGAGAAGGAAAGTGATTTGAAATGGAACTGGATATACATGTTTAAAGGTGGTGGTTGTTGTTTTAGGATAATTAAAAACAACATAATGCAAGCTCTTAGCAATTTATTTTTTTTTCCAGTAATCAAAATGTGTTCTGAATTAGTAACCTCATTACTTATAGGGAGGAATTAGCACAGTGTCTTAAAGTGAGATAAAAGCTGATCAGCTAGGCATTGTCTTGTTGGGCTCACTGGCTTATGCACCCAGCAATGTTGGTTTTGGTTTTGACCAGTGGAATAGTTTGGTTTACTTTTTTTTTTTTTNTGTAATTATCAACTTAATTCTTACCTGTTTGTAAAATATTAATTTAGTGTGTGTTGTGATCTTTTATTGAGACTTTAACTATTGTCATCAGCCACTTCCTGACAAAGCATTTTGCTTCAAGCTGATATGATGAGGGCTAGCTAGAACTCTGAAGAGACGAGCTACTTGGCTTCAGTGGAAAGAGGAGGAAAGTGGCAACCTGAGGATTCTACAGTCGAGTTAGACACTTTTCTACCTTTTTAGCTTACTTATGTTTTCTTATTTCTTCATTGTCTTATCAAGGGAGATGAAAAAATTAAGGACTGAAATTGTACCCCAAGGAAAGCTAGGAATCCAAAATGTAAATGTCACTTGTCCTTCCTCCCAAAAGAAAAAATCCTGAGGATGGTTTTGAGATAACAGAATAGGTTAAGTTATTCAAGATTGGTTATTTTGACATAATTCATAAGTCATTACTTTCTTTAAGCTTTTGCCAATTTTCAAGAAGGGAGGGGTCAGAATGAAGTACAATGAAGAGCTATTTCTTCTTGACTGAAGAAGAGAACTCTGCATCTAATTATATGAAGCTTTGAAGCAGCAAAGAGATATTTTGGCTTATTGCTCTTTAAGTAATTTTAAAGTTAAACTATTTCTTTTTTGTTATGACGTCTTGTTTAGACTAGTAAGCTTATTACTATTAGGGAGTAGCCATATGATCAGTTTGAATAGTCATGATAGATTGGTTTTTTAGATCTTCTGTGGTTTAGTATGGACTCCTTGCATTCTTGCCGCTGCATTTTTTTGGCAACTTCTCTGTTGCTTGTTTCCTTGCATTCTTTCCTTCTGTACACTTTGAAACATGACTCTTTCTCAGAGCTGAGTCTCTAAATAGTTAAGATGGACAATATTGGGAAGGAAACAAGGTTCTTTCTGTTCGATCACACCATTGTTATACTCTGTTCAAAGCCTTTCTTGCTTTCTCTTTCCCATCATATTGTTGCCTTGTGTCTTTAGGTTGGATTGGCTTGTAAGACAGTAGCTATACTTAGCATTTATTTTGTTTTGCAGTTCTCCTTTAGATTTCCTGGTGCTTCTTATCTCTCATTGCAGCTTTGATATACTCAAAGATACTCCTATTTCAGTGCAAAATTTTTCTGTAATGGCTGTGAAGTTAAGCAGGAGTATTGCTTTGTATGGGACATAATTATGATCGCTATCTAGTAGTATGCAAAGCAGAGTAGGTCAGTGCCAGGAGCTCAAGAAATAATTTTTAGCATGTGTGTGGTGGGATGACTAGATGTCTTTGAAGTGCAATAAAATCGGACCAGACTCCTAGTTTCTGTAGAACTGTCGAGAAAGTTATCTTTAACCCTAGTATCAGTTCACTGCTTTCTGTGGGGTGAGTGACGGCCAGAAAGCCAGCAAAATGCTAAATGTATCAGGAAGGGGGTGTTAAGATGACAGAAGGCATCATATTGCATCCATGCAAAAACCTACTGTCTTCGCTCTTGTGTACAATTTGTGTCTCTGCATTTAAAGGAAGTACGTAACAGAAATTAAAAAAAAGTAGAAAAGGGCAACAGAAACAATCAAGGGATGAAGCCTTACAAGAAGAGACTAGAAAGACTGGAACACTTCAGTCAGAAGGGGATGTGTTAGAAATTTCAGGAAAAAAGCCATGGAGGCTGTGGATCTTACAAATGCAGGATGCAGTTGATTAAAATGGTAGTTTGAAACAGATAGAAGCTGGTACTTCAAATAGTGGCATTTATTGCCATAGAAGTTTGTGGAGGCAACCAATGTCAGCATGTTCAAAAAAGGGGTTATACAGATTCCCAGATAACAGATCCATTGACAGATACATTTAATGGTTCATAGTTGAGTAGTCATGGATGTACCATCTGATGTCCTTTAACAATTGAACTTCTGGATGGACAAGTTATCCCTAAACAGCATGTGTGGTTGCCACTGTCGGAGAGTTCTGGGCTTGATGGACCATTGATCTGACTCAGTAGGACATTTCTATGTTGTTATCTTAAACAGCCGGAAACCATGTTTTATACCTCACTGAAATTTGTTCTCTAAATAGTGGTAGATTATCTCAGATACTGTGCTGCATTGAGGCTACAAGCATGTAACAAGCTGGTTTTTTGGAGGATGGTTGGTTTGTTTTTTAAAAAGGGGGAAATGAAGAGCTGGAAAATCTCATCAAGGGATTAACAAATTAATATAACAACAATGTAATAATACAATAACTGAACTCCCTTCTACAAAAATGTCCTTTAGTCTTGTTTGGGATTCTGTGTTGATGGCTCAGTTTTCGTGAGTGGACATTGTGCAAATCTGGGTGGGGCCCTCACTTATAAATGTATCGGCATGATTCTGAACTTAAAGTTTCTATTATGTTCCTGTTTGGAAAAGCAAAGGCATCTTTGAAGCTAAAAACCTCAATTAAAGGTGAGTAGGAGGGAGCAATCTGCAGAAGTGAACAGTTAGGCCTGCTTATGATGTACAAGCTCTTTTTGAAGCCTTGAGTGTGGTTTCCATGGCAGATCAGTGGTGGTTCTTTACTTCATATAAGGTTTATAAATTAAGTGTTGTATATGTTTAATCCTAATAAAAAGCACAAGGGTGATAACTGTGTAGTACAAATTTCAAGTATTTTACTCAGTAGGTTGTATAAAATCTGAAATACCACTTCTGTTGTAGTAAGTTATTAAATATTTGCATATATGGTTTTTTAATTTAACAACTTGAGTTGCAAACTTGAATTTATATATACCTCATTTCCTAAGCCAGTTTGACTTCGGTTGGTGAGAACTTCGTACGGTTTCTCCTTCTGTCAATATTTTTAAAGTCTTTTCTGTACAAATATTTAATGAATGCAGCTGCATACCTAAGTGGCTGGGTAGTACATGTAGGCTAGCTTGTGTTCCCTCTTAAGTGTACACTCTTGTCAAATCTTGGATATTTAATGCTGTTCTTTTGGTATTACGTTTGTTAGTGCTCCTTGTAACTTCTGTAGTTGGGACTCCATGTGATCATTAAAATTCCATGCAAAACCTCAGTTCTTGATTTCTTAAAGCTAATTTGAAATTGAGTATTCAGCCTTTAAGGTACATAACATGACTAATCAGTGCATGTTAAACTTAATTACTAATTGCTTAACAGTTCACATTGTAGTTACAACACTTTTTGGCGAGAGTGTGGTTTTTATTCTTCTATGGATTTCTGACAAGTGGCACATCTGATCTGGCTGCTTTAGAAGAAGTTTAGATTGCTACTGTAGCTCTGGGAAATCTTGCTATATTTGATGATGTCAGTTTTTTACCTTTCTCTGCTCAGATCCTCTGTTTTAGTTCATAATTTGCGGAATTAGCAGAAATGCTTGTTCCTTGATCATTTCAGCTCAGTGTAATATCTGACCCAAACTAAGATGGTAGTCTTAGCACTGAAGTGGCTGAGGTCTCAGCACACATCCACTTCTGCCAACTCTGCTTTTGGGATCAGTGACTTCTGACAGGAGCAGAGTCTACAGCTGAGGATAGTAACTTAATCTGCTACAACAAGATTTGCTAGAGCTTGTCTATCAACATCTTTAATTTAAGCTTGCTGTCTCTTCAGCTTAGCCTCTTATGCAGCCTTGTTTTCTTTATTTGATAAAAAAAATAAAAGGAGAAATAATAATTTGCCTTATTTTGTTATCTCTTTGCAACAAATTCCATGTCTAACTTGACTTATACTTTGAGAAACTCATAAGCAATAAAGCATATTATGGCTGACCATTACACCATTGCAGGTATCAAGAATTCATATATCATTATGTTAGTATATTTTTATAGGTGTATTTCTGAAATTTTTTATTTAGCAGGTAGAATTTGCACTGGCTTTGATTTCCAGACTTGCACTGTAGAACCATCCCAAAATGCACTGCATCAGTTCAATATACAGAACCACAGGGTGTACAGAAACAAAAACAAAATACAGACTTTGGTAAAACATGGTAAGACCTATTACTCGAAGTGAGGCTGAAATATTTTGCGTGGAATGGGTGCTTAAAGTTTAGAAGAATAAGAAAGCATGGGAAGTATGTTTGTGTGTTTAGCTTGTTCAGAAGGTTCTCTAATAAATACTTGTTTGTATTCAGGATTCCAGAACTGGTCTTGAAAGAATATAGGTGCATACTTAGAATGATCTGAGTTAGTGGAGCATGAAGATGTTCATATTCATAAATCTCATTGACCTCAAATAATAGATTCTGATTTCAATACTTAAATTGTTTGGTGATTTTTTTTATAGAACTTGACATGTTTAGTCTGTGAATGTTGACTAAATATCTGGAAATAGTTATATCTCTTCTCAAATGTAGAATTCATCAAAACCAAAAAGGTTATGAATGCTGATTCTGTTGGAGGTTCTTCTCTGTTGGATGTTCTCTAGATAAAACTGAGTAAATAGTTTTCTAACCTAAAAGGGCAGCTGGCTTCAGGTTGAAAATCCATCCCAGATAGATAAATATCTTCCAGATTATTGGTCAGTTGGAAAGGGCATGTGAAGCTTTTGGTTCGAGTTCCAGAACTCCTGGAAGTGGTGGATGAAGTCTGACCATCTGTGGGAAACCTGAACCTTCCTAGTTTTTTTGCTTTGCAAAAATAAATTTTCTTGTTGCATGCATTGTAGCCTGGGTAGTGCTGGAAAAAAATTCCCTGCCTGCATTGCTGAGATGATTTGCAGTCTCTGGGGACCAGAGAACTACAACTCCTCTCAAATGCTTTCTTTAAATTGAGTTAAATAAAGCCATTTTATTTAAGAGTGTCTCTCGTAAACAGATATGCCAGAAGGATAAAATTGTTGCTTTGATTTAAGAAGCTGTGAATTTCTGCAGCTTTAAAGCAAAGATTGCAGATTTGTCATGGAAAATTTAATGCATTATTGTAGGTATTGGGGTTCCTAGGTGATTAGTCTGTTTTTTCCACTGACAGTCACAAATGGCTGCTGCAGTGATTGTTTTTAAATTTTCAAATGGTTTTAAGGCATAATCTCATGTAAATTGCATTGTAATAATTCAGTTTGAAGGGACAAAACAGAAATAATAGACAGTAGATAATCTACACTCCAAAATTTGTTTCCTAAGAAGCTGATGGTATAAAGTAGTGTTCAAATTTAGAAACTTTGTCAAGACTCACAGAAAATCAGAAACACCTGCTTTGATTTGCCTCACTAACACAGTTGGTTGATTTGGCACTAAAGATTAAACCCAGTGACCAGCCTTGCCAGTTGATTGCTCGGAGTAATTGGCATGTGAACAGTGTTGCAGCTCTTGTTCAAGAGGTCAGCATTTTTCTGACATTATTTGAAGATGTTTTGTGTGCTCAGGTTCCAAACAAAATGGTAAGGTTGCTGTAGTATTCTTGGCTTGTTCAAGAAAAGTCTTCAGGATTTTTTGTGTTGTTTTTGGTTTATTTATCCCCTACTGAAAAAAAAAAAAATCTTAGTATTAAATGCTTCCTTAGGGCAAGAACCTGTGTTCTCACTCTGCAAAATTAAAAAGCATAATCCAGCCTCCTTGGGAGC
>VZTO01017605.1:0-41414 GCA_013400615.1 Syrrhaptes paradoxus
TAACAAGAAAAAACATGAAATTAAACCTACTAATATCATAACTCTATATAATGAGCAATGCTCTTTAGTGGAACTTCAAATTCTACTTACATTTTCATTTTTTCTAAGGGGTATTTACTCTCTCCATTTCACACATCTCAGGAAAGTCAGTTAATTTCCTTTTTGGAATGGAACAGTCCAAGCAAGAAGGACCAGAACATAACAATCTGTCTTATAATTGAAGTGGAAGCAATACGCAGGACTTAGTGGGATTCAGCCTGAAACCTAGAATTAAGTCAATGTAAGCTGAATCTAGAAATCAGAGAAAAGAAGGGAATGATGAGAAAGGAAAACAACCCAGGCAGAATTCAGGCCAGGGTCTAGATAACACAGCGTCTACAGATCTACTCCAAGGCGTCCAGACAAGAGCACTACCTGTATTCAGATCCATGCTAGCAAATCTGCACAAGGTAAACCTACTCCAGTTATCAAACCAGATTGGAAGAGAATTAAACAGCTGAGACAGGAGCAGGAAGCAGAAAAAATTAAATGAAGAGCTATGTCAGCAGGCTGGAGCGTTAAAAAATGCTTTAACAAAGTTTTTGTGTATACATTTACCTTTGTTCTGTGGCTGTTGACAGCCCTGAGACAAGCTCTGAGAGCAGGTTCCCTGGGTGCACATTGTCCTTAGCTCCCCTAGCTATGGCAGGCAGCATATATATAAAAATCTATGGAAGCTGAAAGAAGAAAAATTCTGAGACAAAAAGATCATATTGTAGTGAAAGCTTTGCCTTAGAAGGTATGTAGTATTTGTACAAAAATCATGTTTTTGTCACCAATCAAGAGAAAACCAGGAGGCATAGTGAGGGCTTGACAGCCGATGTCTCTTGTCATGTGTTGTACACAAGTGATCCTGTCTACAGCAACTGGATTCACATGTCTTAGTGTTTGTAAGTGTGGGAGTATGAGTGGATAAAATCAACTTTCTTAGAGATTTTGTATAATAAAATCACCTTCCTCCTTCATGAGAGCTCACATTGAATTTTCTTACACTGATTTCCTGCACATAAACCCACGTCTGGAAAGAAGGTTCAAATTTTGATGTACATTATTTTGCTGGTTCTAAGAATGATGACCAATTCCTAGAGAGCAGAAGTGTACAATGCAATTTGTTACCTGCCAATAGCTAAATGTTGAGTCAGTGACCACTTAATAATGATTTGATTATAAACAAGTAAAAGGTTAGAAATCGCTTTCAGAGATAATTTGGCAAAGGGTTCTGACATGTGATTTTGAATATGCAAATGTAATATAAAACGTGTATAGATAATCTGGGTCTTGTAAAAGAAAAACACACATCATTGTGAATTACTGAAAAATATTGATAGTAACAGAGATTTACTACAGAGACAGATATTACTTATGATCTTGTTTGGCTCACTGTTTTCCTAATAATATCTAATTTTCTTAAGTAGAAAACAAAACCCACCAAAAGGGTTCAAGCTAAATAAATGAATAAAAATGAGATGTCAAGTGCTCAGGAATCACAGTCATCAAAAGCTGGTATTGACAATATAGATGTGAGGATTAAATAAGGAGAAAAAATCAGAGGCAATCATAACTACTAGAAAGTACCTCCTGTTCCCCCACCTCCTTGATGACCGAGGGAAATGTATCTGAAACTTGTTATGGTGGAGCAGGACTATTTTTTCATTGCAGAACTATTAAAGCAGGCTGGAAGAATTATTTCTGAGCATTGCAACAAAAGAGATATAAACCAATAAAAATAAACTAAATCTGAACTAATTTGTAACAGTAATTAATCTGTGTGATGTAACAGAAATAAATGTTAAAAAAAACAAAGTTTGAGGTTATAGTAAGNTCACTGGCAGCACTAAACCCATTCTGTGCCAACAAATACATACATTACTTAGTGTCAGCAGAGGGGACAGAAAAGAATAAGTTTATTAAAAGACAATGTAAGAAGTACGAAAAGGAAAAATAAGTAAACTAAGTTTATGGGCAAATATTTTGACACTGACAAGTTTGAAATAACTTCCTTTTTATATATATGTGTGGGAGCAGTTCCTGATTCTAATATAGTTACAGTTATTTTAGAGATGTGAGATGTGGGTCACTTTAAAAGACCCACAAAAGTGAGCAACTGGTTCTTAGCAGTTTTTACTAATTTACCAATAAACTTGATCTTCAGGGAAGCAAGATCAGTGGGTTCAAGCAGCAGATCAAAACAGGTTGTTATCTCTTGGCTGCTGAATGCATTTATTCCTTTCCTTTCCTTTCCTTTATTCCCTTAATGTTTTGTCCTTTTTAGACGGGTAAGAAGCATATAAATCCTATAAACACCTTTGGAAATACAATATTTTAAAGTCTTAAATAATACACTGAAACAATTTGAAACACATATTTTTCAATAGACATTTTCCAGGTTGAAAAGTAGACGGACATTCTCCTTCTTTGATCCCGCAGATACACACCACGTACGTATTGTATACCTCAGAAAGAGGAAGCCTAAATGTACCCTCCAATTCCAAGCTAGCAAAGAGATTATCTGCTATTTGCAAGGAGAAAGATTTTTGTTTTTCTGCAATGTAGAAGATGACTTTTTACGTTACAACCTTAAATTACCCTTACTGAAGACCAGTAAAGGCAGGATCTATCAACTGAGCTTTGGAATAGAATCTGAAAGCCATGAAAACAAAGTATGAAATGTAGGTTTAACTTTAATCGTGCCTTCAGAATCTTCATCAGTATTCAATATTTGTATGGTAGATGCCTTGTAAGTATTTAGATAGTACTTTTCCATTATCTGTACACCTATTAAAAAACAGGGTTCTAAGCTTTCACAAATTTTTTTCTTAATGTGTAAAAGAAGATTATTGGCCTGAAAAAGGGTTATTTTCCACAACCCACCCTTCTTGTTGGATAGCAGGTATGCGCACCTGCCAGAATACTTGTAACACAGATGGTCAAAACACAGAGTCATTTATTTTTGCATTAGAGACATCCAGGTTTTAAAATTGTGGATAATCTGCTGAATATTTTTCCAGAGATCATTTGTTCAGTGAAGGTAGAAGTTTATTTATATTTTAATTTTTTTAACCTGGCATAGCAGATTAATGATGTATCATGTTGCATTACATTGCCTTCAACACAATATCCTATATTATGGTGTGTCAAAGTAGCTAATAACTTTCATAGTGTACCAGGAGGAAATTTAAACACAGCACCAAAACTAGTGTAGAGTTAGCATCCACTTCCTTCCCTCCTGCTCCATCCAAGACAGAAACACCTTCCAACCTGGGGGAAGTGTGCATGAGGAATAAGCAGCAGCTATTATCCTTCTATCCACATTCAGGTGGATAGCAACTTGTTCCCTGTCTCTTATCTGGAGAAATAATGATTCATTGGTGGTTATTTTCAGGAATGGCTGCTTGGATTTTCTGGTGCAATGGGGTTACAGATTGTGTTTGATTTGTAAAGCAACCTATCTCTCAGAAGCACTGAATTCAGTAAATTTCTTGGAGACTTTCCTTTTGTTTCAACATGTATGAGTATGCACTGTGCAGTGTCTTTCTGAGTTTCCACCTTCAATAAATCTAAAATTTAAATTGTGACACAGAAAAAACTGCCTCTGCTAATGATGCACATTATGGTTTATATCTATTGTAAAAGTCTCAGTTCCTTAAGTGCTCAACAATTTCACATTTTGGATATTTTACATGGTTCTGGGTCAAACTACAAATCTATTAGGGTTGAATATTAATCAAGGTTAAATTTTAAATATGTTACCATGTTATGACTGCTTTTAAAAGTGCTTAGGAATATATTTATGAAAATAAAATGGTAGAGAGATAGACCAGCTTCTCCAACAGAAACTAATAAAACTGCATTTTTTCTTCTATGTAACATTCTTTTCCTTGTGTGTGATAAATGGATGGCAGCTGTCCATATGTACTGTGGAATTGCTATACTCAGAAGCCACACTCCTCTTTACAAAAGCAAATGGATCATTTTAGTCTTGAGCCTAATGAAATAATAATCACTGGGACAACAGGTATAATTGCTGCCAGCTATTACTATGCTACCCCATTGGACTGTATTATTCTATTTTGATTGTTGTTTTTCCTGCTTGGCAGATGGCAAATTGTCTTAATTATCCATTCATACTCTGAAACGTCTTTAACCTCAACCAGTTGCCTTCTTGAAGACCATCAAGCAGAAAACATGTTCACCCAGTTAAGCATGATTATAAACTGTCTTTCTAATCATGCAGTGGTTTACCACTTAAAACAATATTTATTCTATTGCTTTAGTAACAGTAATAGCTGCCTTTATTAATATAGGAAATCTTCTGAGAACCCATGTTCTACTACATACCATGATGACAACAAAAGAAATCTCAGCCTTGCAAGTCTACACTTCTTTCTTCCATTCAACACATTGTGAAGTGTTTCTGAACAAAATATAAGCTTTCCTCATTTTTTTGCTCCTCCACCAAAAGCAATAACTATGAATGCATTCCCCTTGCCCTGTTCTATGAGGAGCACAGGAAGTTCACCACTGAGAGTTACCATTTCTTCCTCAGACACTGCATTAACTTTGCAGGGAAAACACCTTTGAAGGGAAACACCATGTTTCACCACTCAAAGATTAATAAGTTCAGTGTTTTCTATGGAAGTACTTCCTAATGCAGCGGATGTTTTCATAAACCACCACCCAAACCCTATCTGTTTTACTCCCACTTTTTATTTCAGGTGTAATAGTGGGCAGAGACCAATTTAGTTGACACCTTACCAGTACATTAATGTCCTGTGAGACTCACAAGCCTACTGCGGCACATATAGACATTCAATGGAGAAAAAAATTAGCTGATAGGCACTGGTCAAAAAGTCTATATTTTCACAAGCATGGGGACTTTTCTGACAGGAGAGATGACAGCGCAACTTGCACACAAAACAATAACAAAAAACCACACAAAAACCCCAACAGCTACAGACAATGGCCTCTACTTAGAACTGAGAGATTAATGGTTCAAGGCACTTTAGGTGACTCTCTTTGACACAAATGTAATTTGAACTTTAAGACTATTATTGATCAGAAAATATCTAGTGAAAATTTATTTCGTAGGTGTTGAAAAGTTTTTCAGAGATGCAGCACTGTTTTTTCCAAGGAAGACTTCTTCAAGTTCAGAGGACTGTCTGATCACTTCCAGCTTCAGATGAAAACAAATTCTGAAATCTCGCAGATGCTTTGAAACAGCATCATTATCTTTTAGACTGTTCTATATAAAATACTTTCTTTTTTAACTTCACTATATCCAAGATAGCTCACAGCAATATTATATGGAACTTCTGAACACATAAAACATAACAATTACATGTGAATTATAGAAACTCCCTCAAGCGTAGAAAAACCCGTGAAAATTAGTTGTAATAATTAATTTCCAACATTAAAATTATTTAATTATTAATTGACAATATTAAAAAAGAGTATTTTTACACTTTCCTTCTCCAGAGTATGCTTTCATATTTTGTTACTCAGGTGGATTATCCTGTAAACCTTTCCTACAGAATCAAGATCTTCTTCCCCTAGCACAACATGCACACATGCACACAATGTCAACAAAGTTAGTCTGCTTTTCCAGACAATCTCGGTTGCTTATCAACAAGTTTGCATGTAATTCAGTTCATGTTTTCCCTGTCTTTTTTTGGCTATGTTGTACAATTTGGCCTTTATAATTTGATATTGCGTATTTTAAGAAAGGTAACACAGACAGTGTACCAGAGTCTTGTTATTTTCTCCTGCCTCTTCTTCCTCTCTATCACTTCTTCTCAGCATAAAATATCAAAGAGCATCCAGTAAAGAGTATGGAAGCTGGTTTAGGTACTCCAGTACAAAAGTGACCTCTAGACTCTGCTACCCATACACAAATTTTAATGAGCTATAAGAGAAAGAGAAGCAGGAAGAATAATTCCAGCATGATGACTGAAATAATTTCTCAGTGGAGCTCACAGATCCTGATACAGTCCAGGATTTAAAAATAAACCCAGCCAATCAAACAAAAAATTGTCACAGCACAGATGTTCCACCTTTTTCTTTGGCAGTGAAAAAAACCAGCAAAGCAAACGTGTCATACCAGTCTTTAGTATTTAGGCTGCTTCCACTCAGTCACAGTCCCTTGCTTCAGGGCACTTTTTCCTGTCTGCATTTCATAAGAGATCTGGAAACTGAAGGCAGTCTCACAGCCTGCAAATACTGCATCCTATGGGAGAAAAATACATATAGCTCATTCACAAATGCAAGCACTGCCTCTGCTTCCAGCCCCTTCATAGTGTCAGTGCCCTCATTTCACCTAGCATCTGCGCACAGTGGGAGCTATCCTCCTGCTCTGCCACAAACAGCAGTTTGGGCAAGAGGAACCTACCTCTAAGGAAGCAACCTTGTAAAACACTAAGCAGTGCCTTATAACTCTTCATTATGCAATTAAACCCAAAAGCCAGCACTTTAGCTGCCAGCTCAAGGGTTTGGAAGGTGTTTTGGTTTTACTGTGTCTGATGTATTTCTAGGTTTCCCAATACACAGACAATATACATATAAATATTCGAGAAACTGTGGCTGGAATTCTGCTCAAACAGTTGCAGAATTACACCTATTAATATCAATATAAGGACTAGCACATTAACACTGTGGCAAACCCTAACCTGTTTTTCTGATGCTCAGAAATACAAGTTACTTCTCAAGGCAAGTGACCGCAAGTTAAGATTCAAGAATCTGCAATTCAGAGATAGAGAAGAAAATCAGACCAGGGAGATGATGTGGCTCTGGTGTCAGGTGAGTGAGTACAATGCTTTTCACCTGGAGATCACCAGCACAAAATGACACAGCTGTGTGTAACTGAGAGCTGTCAGTGCCGCAGCAGCCGTTTGATAGTGGGTGGGATGAAGTTCTAAGACTAGTTCCTAGTGGACAGATATGTGTTACCACTTAAAAAAAATAAAGCCCTCAAAACTGCTGCCAATTGGCTTACTTATCAGCAGTTTCAGCAGCGAGGCTGCAGACCTTGGAGCCACTGAGATGAAACTGTTTTCTAATCTCTAGAAATGCCCAATCCAAAACAGGGAAAAAAAGTAAAAGGTTCAATGAAAGGGAATTTACACTGGTGCTGTCTATGCTGTCCATCTTCTGGAGATAATTAGGGCCCTCATTTTCTAACGCTGTCAGTCAGACATCTTCCATCAGTACTATCATTCACTTGATCTTTGGATTTTGTTTTGTTAAGAGGAAAGAAGGAGCAGGAAGAAAAAAAGGAAAAAGAAGCCTTGCAGAGTGAAATGAAGCACTTCAGTAGAGTCATTTATTTACATCTGAGAACTGATTGAACCCCTAACTGTCAGTGACTTGACAAAAAAAAAAGTTAATTCCTGCTGATTTTCTGATTCCTGAGTACATGAAGAAAGAACAGAACAGTAAGACTTTACTTTCCCCTTTAAATACTTGTTAACTGAGTCATTTTTCAAAAGCCAGTTTGGATACAGTTTCAAAATGAGTTATAGGAGACATAGAATAGTCATGGCTATGTCTTTTATTACCTGAAATTATGTAATTAAAACAGAAAAGTCTCTTCTCTGAATGAAGTAATTTGTTTCCCTGTAGTGATATTTCTTAATGTTACTGAGAAGGTAAAAGAGCAGTATAATTAGTCCACTGTCCCTTTTTCAAGACCAATAAACACTGAGCAATAAAATATAATCTGATTGTGTCATTATCTCAAATGAATTTTTTATCATCTGTTATCAACTAAATTATAAATTATTTTTCAACAGCTTTTTAATGAGATGAAAGATAATCAGGGACTGCAATGAAGTGCCATAATACTCAATTTGAATAATCAGTCTGTTTTCTGTGAAAAAATTACATCTTTGTGTGCCACTTTGGAAGTGCACAAAATTTTTGAGACATCCAAGAATCTAAAATAAGATGATCTGCTCAGGAATGCTCAGATGTTGCACCCCAAATTTCACCTACATCTTCATAATGTCAGGAGGAGTCATTCCACCAATTGCAGATCAGGCTTATATTAACATTAATCTGCAATCAGATATTCATCTCAGTGGTCAGTATTTGTAATGAGCTTTACACAAGCAGTGAAGATTAATCACAAACTCGGTGGCTGTAAATTTGCATTAATGTGGAGTTTTAGTCAAGCATAAATGCTGCCAGACCTTCTTAGTGCTAGAACAACAGATATTTGCTTGGTACCCTATTGTCGGTTCATTTTCTTCACTACGCATTAAGCCTGAAGGTACATATTCTTTATTACAGCATCTGGAACACTAAACATACTGAATTAATAGCAAAATAATAATACAAAATAGCAAAATAAAAATACAAAAAAAATATTAAACCCATCAATAACAACACAGAACTAGTGCATCTCATTTTCCAGCCTTTCCAGGATTTTTCAAATAGTTTTCTATTTTTAAGAGGCAAAGGAGTTTAAAAAAGTGGTTCTTAATCTCATCTTTCTGGAAAGAAATCAACAGCTGCTCAATCACCCTGTAACTGGTACTGTAAACATTTGAAGAAATTCAGTGACAAATAGAAATGTAACATTTTCTGCTTGTAAAGCAGAGCGTATTCAAAGTGTTTTAAAGTCCAATCCTCATCTGGGATAAACCACCATAATTTTGTTTACTTCCTTTAGGCCAGTTCATTTCTGCCATAAGCACATAAGTGGTGTTTTAGTTAGCTGTCCAAACTCACATCAGATTTTCAACCTGCTTCTTCCGTTCATGACTCCCATGGTTATTGACACATATCTGAGCACTTTTGAATGCTAGACCAGTGCACACCCCTTTCAGTAAAAGTATTAGTTACAAGTACTGGGCTTAGAAATCACATTTACAGACACCGATTGTATGAACTTCTACCACAAATTAATAGTGTAACGAAGAATAGCAGGTAGGCATAAATGGCTTTTGTAAATGTTTAAGCTCCAAAATAAACAAAACCATTTTATAATTATAACAACAGCTTTTTAAAAGTATACTTTCAAACACCGTAAGCATTACTCTTACTAACAGACTAGGTTAATAACAATTTTTAGTAGTTGCATAGTGCTTGTCATGTTTGAAGCAATCTACAAGAATTAAATAATCAGTCCTTATCACTGCTCAAAAAGGTTGTGAAGCACCATAACTGGAGCTTGGTGACCGCAGATATTTCAGTCTGCCCTGAAACTAATAGCAAGTGATATTACCTAAATGCAACATCTCACTCCAAGTAACTGTAACAGCAGAAATTAAAAGAAAAACAAACAAACAAACAAACCAAAGAAAAAATTCTGTAAAAACATTTCAAAGAGACTGTCAGACCTCTTACACCTCCTTGTGACATCCAGCTTTAGCTCTTTCTAACTGGTGCAGTTTTTGGGGAATCACCTCCAACCAAACCCAAGTGACTATTTTTTCACAGTATTCATACTATTACACACAAGATGAGTACACAAAGGGGGATTATTTATAAAAAAACCTTTTACTTGTAAAACTATTGAATTGCAATTCTCTATTCCGCTGTCAGAGATAATTAAAGGCAGAGAGAACTAATTTTAGCTAATACAAACTTGTTGTCTAGTACTAACAAACAGCTAACACTCAAAAAAAATGCTAAGCATTACCTTTTCCTCAGGACCACTTCACATCTTGTTCTGCTCTCATCACTGCTGACCACCTCACTAAGCATTTTGATTAATAATATTGATAGGTTTAATAAACAGCTATTAATCACCAATATTTTCTAAAAGAGTTCTTCAGTTGTAAAATGGATTTCTGCTTGACTTCCTATTTGCCTTGAAATGGCATGTAACTTCCACATGGAATATGCACTGGAAGCTACATGTCATTTCCAGGCAAATATTCTCCTATGTCTGTTGCAATACACTGTTTTAGCTGATCTATGGTATAAGGACATGAAAATGAGATCAACCACAAGAATATTTACAATTTCCTTGGCATGTACATTTTGTTCATCTTTTGCAGAGCAAGAAATCCCCTAGGATTTATTTAAAATATTCTGGGGGAGGGTTTTCCTGTGTGTTTGTATAAATTTCTGGTTTTCAAGTGCTCAGTTATCGGAACATTGAGAAATTATTCAATGTAATACGCATTGTGTCAAATTATGCAATCTAACCTAGTGATTTGTTACATTTCTTGACATTATACAACAGTGTAGAACCGCATTATTTCTTATACAATCAGAGGTGACAGGCTTCTGTCCACATAAGTGTGATGATCTCAGGTGAGACAAATATCTCATGAGCAAGCATTTAGTCACCATGGGAAAGAAAGCCTCTTCTTAAAAGAGATAGAAACACTCTCTCTGACTGAGCTCATTTATCTATGTTCACCTCTTCCATTTAACTTATGTAATACACATTTAAAAGGAAATAAATATCTGCTTAGCAAAAATATGAAACAGGACTGATAAATATTACAAGATTCTCTAGTTTCTATCTTATTACACTCATTGTATATGTGAACAAAATTATAATGTTACAAGAACCTATGTAGGGATATTTGGTAAATGACTATGCTGTAACAGTTTTTTTCTACATGTCATAACTTGGTTTCTCCCTTTAACAAACCCAAATAAAATATAAAATACATACATTATAGATAATAAACTGCTAATTGATTCACCTTACAGTTCATGCTATGAGACTTTTGACAGGTCATTCAGAGACTGTAGTAATAAACCTGCTGTAGAACCAATTTAGAACAGGAAGAAACAAGCTGTCAAATGTACAATTCACATCATTTACATTTAATCCACAGCCACAATCTCACTTTCATTTCTTTCCTGACACTTCAGGGTGCCAGCATAGGGTAAAACTATGTGATGCTAAGAGAAATTCATTACTATGTGGCATTTGGACCAGAAATAATTCACTTTTTCTATTACGAACCACATACATTCAGGAACTCTGTAAGGTTATACAAAGGCAGATTCCAAATGCTGATAAATCATGTGTGTTTCTCATAACAAGCTGCTTGAGGACAGAGCAAGAAAATCCCTATATAGAATACAAATGTTTTGTGAATCAGCACCACTGAGGATATTTTAAAGAAATATCAATGACATGCTTGGTTGTTCTTTATAAAATCTTGTACCAAGGTGAAGATGTACATACCTCTTCAAAATTCTTCACAGTAAGTCTTTTCTGTCCCTTTCTTATCCCCCTAGAAAAAACACATTTCAACTACAACTTGAAAATATATCTTTGAAAGTCCATAGGTAAGAATACTACAGCTGTATGGTTTCACCACAGCTAATTCTTGACCTGCTCATTTTCTGCTGAATACATGCAGGTTCATAGAATCATAGAACAGCCGGGGTTGAAAAGGACCTTAAAGATCATCTAGTTTCAACCTCCTGCTGTGGGCAGGGCTGCCAACCACTAGAGCAGCTGCCCAGGGCCACATCCAGCCTGGCCTTGAACCCCTCCAGGGATGGGGCATCCACAACTGGCTAACCTCTTCCAGTGCCTCACCACCCTCTAAGTGAAAAATTTCTGCCTAATATCCAACCTAAATCTCCCCTCTCTTAGTCTAAAACCATTCCCCCTCGTCCTGTCACCATCAACCCCTGTAAACAGTCGCTCCCCCTCCTGTTTATACGCTCCCTTCAAGCACTGGAAGGCCGCAATGAGGTCTCCCCGGAGCCTTCTCTTCTCCAAGCTGAACAAGCCCAGTTCCCTCAACCTTTCCTCATAGGAGAGGTGCTCCAGCCTCTGATCATCTTAGTGGCCTCCTCTGCACCTGCTCCAAGAGCTCCACATCCTTCCTGTGCTGGGGGCCCCAGGCCTGGACACAGTGCTGCAGATGGGGCCTCACAAGAGCCGAGTAGAGGGGCACAATCACCTCCCTCTCCCTGCTGGCCACCCCTTTTTTAATGCAGCCCAGGACACAGTTGGCTTTGCGGGCTGCAAGCACACACTGCCGGCTCATATCCAGCTTCTCGTCCACCAGGACCCGCAAGTCCTCTCCACAGGGCTGCTCTCAAGGAGTTCTTCTCCCAGTCTATACAAGTACCTAGGATTACCGTTTGGTTTTGTAGTCAAACTATAGTATTGTCACAACCAGTGAGACAGCTGCAGAACATTAACATTGTGATGACAATGAGCTTCTAATATGCCTGAATCATTGTTTTAGCAAGTCTGTCTTCTGCAGAACTAAACAATTAAGAGATGCTAAGGTGAGGATGAAAAGAGGAACCAAAGGATACAAAATTTAATTTGGAGGCACTAACAGATTACACTCTGCACAAATAACATCAGATTACCTGATTAAATGCTGACTTTAACTGGTTCAGCACAGATAGGACTTGCAGTCTGTTGGCTTAGGAGGTATTTTCTCAGACATGGATCATTGAACCAGCAGACCATAATGATTTATTTTAAAACCTTTTATGATCTATTTATGTAGCTTTAGAGCAATTACAGAGAATTTCTGCCAACATGGTTACTCTCTGTGCACTTTATATTCTAATGCACAAAAACCAGTGCAGTTCACCTGAAGGAAATAAACACCGTGTGTTTACAGCATCATGTTTATACAGTTACATCTTGTTTTTTTATTTCACTAATATTATTAGTATGTGAATTCTAAGATCTGAATGTAAACAGAAGGGGAAAAGAAAAGGAAGTAATACATCTCTGGTACCAACATCTTCCCCTCTCCTCCCCCATCTTCTTCAAGAATTATAAGCCCCACAGAAACAAAAGTTCATAATTAAAATCTGAAAACTATTTTTCAAACAGCTCTTCTTAACCAGAATCTATACTCTGATTAACACGGTTTCCGTTCTTGATAAAAGAGGTAAAATGACTGTCATTTATTTCATTTCATTTCTAGAAGCTGACCAGCATTCAAGGGTCACACCCAGTAGCAGCTTGACCGTGTACAGAATTAGCTTGTTTGTCCCCACAGCAAGTGCACCCAAAGCACACCACAGCCAGAAGCTGTGTGCTCCCTTCCACGCTTTACCGGGATGAAACAAGCCACAAATACTTAAGCTCATCCTGGTTCATACAGCAAAAAGACAAAGAGGTCACCAGTTGTGGTATATCAAGTACATACAAGTATTTATATGTGTGTATATACATATATGTATATATATATATAAAAATAAAAATAACATGTAACAAAAGCTCCTTACTCTGGCAGAACGCAGAAAAGAGATCCTGCAATCAGAAACTGTCTCAAAACAAATTCTAAATGGATTAAGACACTGTTTTCTAGCATCAAGGGTGTTAACACTAGGAAAACACAAGTACTAGATATACCATGTTTGAAATACTTACTTAGAAACTATTTATAAAACACATGTATTAGGCAGAATTAACTGGAATTAATAAAGGAATAACAAAGGCCAATTCATAAAATTCCCTACCTGTGTTACACAGGAGTCAAACCTGAACAACTGAGTAATAATTTTATGCCTGAAAAAAATCTGTAAATCTATTAGCACATGCATGGGTTTAAATGATAAGAAAAATCTGAAATATTTTGTTTGAAGAGCCAAAAACAGGAAAAAAACTCCTACGTAATTTTATTTTGCAAATGGTTGATTTTAGAACAGGTACCTGGGGGGAAAAAAAAAATCTTATCTTTGCCTAGATTTTAGAATACAGTTTAATTACATAAGGGACAAATTAGTCTAGCAGAGGTGCTCTGATGGAAAGGAAGAGTTTGGTAAGCAATAAAAACAGCTTTTACCTGAGACATAACTGCTAAGAAAATGTAAAAACCTGAAGCATGAATAGGAGGTCAGGATAAATAAACAAGTTTGCTCCTCTTAATCATAGCAGTAGATAAACTTTTTACAAATACTACTAAATATCTGTTCCAAGTTTTTGTTTCAAAACCTCCTCACTGCATACTCAGTATCTCCATACACATAAAATGTTTCCAAGGAAATGTTGAAAAACAGATTTTTATTGTTTTTCCTAGTTGAAGGTAGAGATTTATTAAGAGAAAAAACAGGTCGAAGTTTTATCTTGAAGGGGCTTTTATTGTTCATTTGTTTTCTATTGCTATAGACTCTTAAAAATTACTTGGAGGGAAACAATATAGGCCCCCTCCGCCCACCCCAAAACCACTGGAGTTAATGTCAAAGAATCAGTCTGACAATATTAGAACCTGAAAATTCTAGGAAGAAGAAAGTATTTAGGGTATAAAGAAAACACGTATCAAGAAGTATCTCATGCTGACTTTATTACTAACTTCCTTTCTCATTTTTATCCAAGTCCTGTCTTGCACAATTAATTTACATTTGTTCATGTTGCAGTTTTCTTTAGGGCACTGTGGCTGTTTCAACAAAATTTTTGAAGTAATTAGTGGAAAGGGTGTCATAGCAGAGGTATCAGTTCTCAGTCTGACCACAAGGAACAAAAAAGATACTATCTCTGAAGTCAAGTTCAATGTCTTTATTAGACTACATAAAATATTTAAATATGTGTTTAACACCTAATTTTTGGGCACGTGCATCATGACATTCGGTTAGCTTCCTTGAAAATATTTAATACCCTCTGGCATCACTGTAGGGTTCATTAAAATACAGGGCTCATTCATAAGCTGCAGGGCACAGAGTTATTGCTTGTAGTTCATGGTTCTCTACAGTCTACAAGTATTATTCTGTCCTCACTTTCACTAAAATATTACATCCATTATTCAGAAGAGTTGGCTCCTTTCCCAGATTTCTATTCTCAGATCTGCTGACATGGAAAATATGGATTGGAGGCTACATAATCTCTCTTTTCCAATGCTATAAATCCCTCTAGTGAAACTTCTTTGAAGAAATGAACTATTCACTGAACTGAGCTTAAGCTGAGGAGAGCAAGTGATGGCACAGATGCTACTACCCTATTCAATAAAACAGCAGTACTTAACAGGTGATTCACCTTGCAAAATGGTACAAAACCAACAAGATTAACTACAATTTTGGATTTACCAACTAAGTCAGTCTGCTGACCTTAAACTAATACGAAATAAGATGTATTTTGTCATGCAAGTGCTGTTTAAAGAAACCTTACAATAAATTAAAAACCCTACTATAATTCTAACTTTGAAACATCACTGAAGTAAGGGAATCGAGATTAATTCCAGAACACCATTAATGCTTTGTTCACTTCAGCATATTTCTAACATAGTTTGAGATTCCGACTACCAAAATAAATATTGCCAAATAAAATTGCCAAATAAAATAAAAAACAATGTAGTTAATACACTACTTCATTATTATGTTTTTAAAATAAATTTAAAGACTAGAAGATTTTTAGTACTCATCAGTGTCAATAACTCGCACTTTTCCAGTATTTTACCATTGAAAGTGAAGAGGTTTCTACAATGAGCAATAGGAGTTTGCAGTCACCTTGCTTATTGAATTCATTTCTGTGAAAACCCAGGCAATATTCTCACTAACTGGGGATTTTCTTAGTGTGAGTTTGCTCAGCATTGAATTTTTTGCTGTAATTCACACTAGAATTGTGTGAAATTGAAAAAAAAAATATATATATATCAACAAGTTATTATGTTAACCAAATAGGCTGCTTGGATGAAACAGCACACCTTACATTATGAGCCATCTCTTCCACTGGGCTTAGTCTTCTAGAATGTTGACTACTCTACATGCTCATTTGGTGATATAAACCATATACCTGATGTCTTCTCAAATGCAAACTAGATTTCATCGTACTCTAGTAGTCAAATCCCCCAAATAATCAATTTTGCAAGTGTATAATGCTTTGTTTCATTTTTCCTCAACTCTGATGGAGTTCTTTTTGAAGGAGATAATTTAAAGGTAGACTTAAATTCAAATTTCTTCAAATGATATGAACCATCTAAAATGACTTATTAAGCTCTCTCACATAGATCAAGATATGCTCTTGAATTCTACTTACATTAAAATTTGTGTTCAGGAGCATGAATCTAAACACTTCACTTGTCATTATTCATTATCTCCAGCCTTCCCTAGCAGAAAATGAACACCACCGGACCTTGCTCATAAACACAAAGAAGAAAAGTGATAGTCACAAAGTTGTATTTCTTCATCTTTCTTTGTCAAACAATTCTGACTTCACAAATCCTGTGTACTTAACTCTGTCCAAATCTATGTAGGGCATTATAAAATGTTTGTATAACTCATTATAAGATCTGGTTTATTATTTTATTTAGTCAAAAAGAGAGAAAGAGAGACAGTCCTCAAAAATATAAAACACAGTTTCTTAACTTTAGAAGGTACCATATTCAGATTGGAGCCTGTATAGAAAGTGTAACAACCCTGCCTATATAGTCGACATGTACCAATTCATTAATACCTACTCAAAGCACTTCTTTCCTTCCTCAGTTTTTCAGACACTGCAACATTTACAGTCAAAGTATCATAATGAGAAATTAGAAAGAGGAATTCTGTTAATGCTGAAAAGAGAAAGCTATTCTGGTTCTGCCCTTTTGCCCTCCACAGTAGTTAGTATGCAGAACAGATACCAAACAGTAAAATACACCTGAAAGACCATTACATACATATGTATATAGATGTATGTATTTACATAGTTGAATTATTATGAGAGCTCCACATTTCTAGTACCTATTTACAGAATACATCCCAAACCATTATGAGACGTTTTGTTCTATAGGCCACAAAGTGTTAGTTGCTCCGGATGAGGCAAGGTCTGCATGAAACCAAAAATTAAATAAATAAAAAATAAATAGATAAATAATTTATCAGCTGGAGTTGCTTGTTGAGAAATTTAACCAAGGCTGCCTCCTGTGGAAACCAATCCACATGAAACATTAATTTCAGCAAAATTAAATTGTTGTATTTTGTTGCAGAACTAAATATCCTTCTTGGAAATTCAATACAACATTTAATCTTTCCCCCTTCAAGAAAGCAACTCAGCCATCTCTTCCGTCTTTTCTTCCCCGTGAAGCAGAAGTCACGTCTCAGATAGAGACATCATGACAATCTGCGTACACGCACCAGTCATCACCTGATCTCACATGTGGGCTCCTCTGTACTACGACACAGGTAGATTGAGGAGGTCAGTTTCCAATTTGAGGGGAATTTTCACATGCAACATGCACGTGGGCTTACTTTCATCCTCAAACATAGAAGTTTTATGTGGCCTACAAATTTTCAGCATGTAAAATCTTCTGGAATATTTGTTATGACCCTGTGATTGACTAAGAATTGCACAATAGGTGTTCCCTTGGTCTCACACTTAAAAATATGAGATAAATAAAACCAGATAAACTTACATGACATTTACAGACTGATTTAAAAACCAAAAAAAAAAACCAAACCCAAAAAACAGCATGGTTGTCAGAGGAGCAATAACTACTGAAAATAGGTCAAGCTATTCAAAGGACTGATATGAGAAGGAATCAGCAAAATTTTGCCATTTTGATGCCTGTGTTAAAAGCAAAGAGTATTTGTTTTCCAGCTTAAAAATGCTGCTTAAAGTCTACAAAATAACTCAAGTACTAGAAAATATGTTTACTTAAAGAAACAAAAGAAAAAACCCACAGAAGTAGTCAAGTTCAGTTGAACTGTGAAATATGACAGTACTGAAGTTTGAAGATATTACTCTTTAAAACTATTTCTCTTCCAAATAACATGTGGCCTAACCTGCCAAAATTAAAGGTATGTCAGATGTTAGTTCACTTGCTGTAATACAAGAAAAGGTCAGAAAGCAAACTGAAAAAAGAGTCTAGACAGTTTTAACCTCAAGGCTTTACTTTATTCCAAGAGACAGGGTTATCAGTCTTATTATTTCCTATAAAAATAAAAAGAAGTAATAAACAGAAAAAATCAGAAGAGTTAACATTCAAGGATATGACAAGAGGTTGCTATTCTGATTTTGTAAGCAGTTTTATATCATCTGAAGCAAAATATCATTCACCTTCCTTGAACATTCAGATAGTATTTTCAGCTTCTAGAATAGCCTGCAATCATTTAGCTCATGGTGAATTTCTGAATTATTTAAACATGCAGAGATATGATGGAGCAAAACAGAAATAAAATCCTCAAAAATTGTTTTTATAAAAACCCAAACAGACAAAAATGCTGAGAGCCCACTTGAAGTAATTTATTTACTTATTGTGATTTATCCACTTATGATTTGTTGGATTAAGCTAATCATTGCTTTTTCTATATTCATGAGAATTCTGTAAAGTTAAACAGATAATTTCCACAATAATGACATATAAAACCTGACAGCCCTAGAAAGGCATAGCTTAATTTTTCCTAGTGATTTTAGTTTTAGAGAAATAAACCTCTGTTAGTCCTATACTCTAAGCTTCACAACCTTATTATGAGCAATAATGAAGTGCCCCAATATTCCTGAGGAAATTACTTTCCTGTGTATTTAAGGGACCCATGTTAACTTTAACTTTCCAAAATGTAATACTGACAGAAATTGCCCCAGAGTCTGTACTACTGTACGTAAAATAAACCAGCTAAACAAAGAAGCAAAATGCCATCTATTTTCTCAGTTTTCACCATTTATGTTGATTTAAAAAAAATAAACAATTTATTGAAGTGTTTAAAGTTTATGAAACACAAATACGCATACTTCTCTTCTGTAAACTATTGCTAATGTAGAAACTGAACACGAAAGCCACCAAAATTCATCCTATTTACTTGAATTTTATTCTGGTGCTCTCTTCACAAGTCTATCCATCCCCTCTCTCCTTTTCATCCAATTCTGTATATACAAAATTGAGATATTCAGTAAAATTGAAAGTTTTGTCTCTTTTAGCATCTTCTTTTAACATTCATTGAGCTATGTTCAATTTCTCCCCCTTTCCTCAAAGATCTTTTTTTTTTTTTAATGCTAAGTATATTGGTGAACTTGTTCTCTGTTCTGCAAAGCTGTTTCAGAACCTTTTAATTCAATTCTGCTTATTACTATCCTATCTCCTTAATGCCATTTAACTTCCTTGCCCCCATATCACTGCTCTGTGGCAAAGAAGAAAAATAGGCTAAGGCGGGAATACATGACTTGTTCATGGTGCCACAGAAGACGTTAAGCAAATTGAATCAAGGTTTCCTCATATCAGCTCCCAATCCCTTAAATGTGTCATTTTGATGAATAATTTAAATTCACTGTTTCACATCATGCAGATACTCTTGAACTGAAGTAACCGCTCGTGTTCCATGCCATATTACTATGAAGAAAGGTTATTTTTTAAAAGGAAAAAAATAATTTAGTTGAAAATGTTCCATGCAATTTATATTTCTTGTTAATATTTTGAGTTACCATTTGTGAAGCTACCCAGAGCAAACACTTTAGGACATAGCAGAACATCCGTGCTGAGAGCTAACTGAATCTTTTGAGTCAGAGTATGGCTTACAGGGAGGGCAACTGTGAGAAGTGCAAGTCAGGATGAGCCAGCCATAAATCCTTCAACAGGTCTCAGGCAGCACGTTCTGCAGAAGAAGGCTGCCACTGGGTGGATTAATGCAATGTACGTTCTGCCCTGCAGCTACTAGTTTCTCCTCAGACCAGACTGTTTCCCTGGGGACAGCCAGTACTATCTGGAACGTTGTCTCCAGTACCCACCTGCATTGTAGTGCCTGCAAGGGACTCTCAATATAAAAACAAAACAACCGAAAAACCAACCCTCACAGGAAATTCACAAATGGGCCAGCCACAGCCCACTACAGAATGTCTCCTGGAACCATGAATAGGAGCACCCACATGATACATGTAGGAGAGAATATTTTTAATTTTATTTTTCCTTACTTGGTCTTTGTCGTGGTTTTGACACAGCTGACAATGCACACTAGACAGCCACTCACTCACCCTCACAGCCCTCCACAGGGATGGGGAAGAGAGTTGAAGGGATAAAGGGAAAGGAAAATCATGGGTTGAGATAAGAAGAATTTAATAACTGAAATGCAATAAAATTGAAAGTAATAATTATAAAAATAATAATAGTAATAACAGAATATGCGAACAAGTGATGCACAGCAGAATTGCTCACCACCCACTGAACAACCCCTGGCTTTTCTCCTGCAAGTGATCTCATACACATTAAACATCTAATACACACTAAATGCTGTGCTTTGACTGAATGCCCTTCTAGAAAGGCATTTTTCCCAACCTAAAAAGAAAAAAAATAGAGGTAAAAAAGGCTGTCTTTCCTGTATTTAATATGACTTACTGTTTCTTTGCATATGTTCTTTCTGTTGTATGAAGATATGTTGGCAGAGTAGCATACCTCAACACTGTTTTTATCACAGTGTGAAAAAACACCAGATGCACAAAATTAAAGTTCAAGTTAATCAAAATATTGCTTGACAAAGCAAATAATTGAATTGCACTTTCAATGCACTGTGGTAGACAATAATTACCACGCAGCATCTTCAACATTTGGATATAAATTGCAATTTCCATTTTAACATCATAGAATGCTGTCTACACATTTTTTAATGGTACCCCTGATAATAATATATTCTGTTTTTAATCATATTCCACGTTGCAGGAAATGAAGCTTGCAATTTTCCCAGGTGCTTACCAAATTACTACTGCAAGCTAATTCTCATCCCCCAAGTTAAGAGTTTCAACACTGTGCACATTAACAGCCTGCTTATATTCTTCCTGTACAACAGAAGGTAAGTTAATATGTGCTTCAATTATATCCAGTTTGTGCATTTATAGCACCCTGTGGGCAGCACTAAGAAGGCTGTAAATGTACTTATCCTGCTTCTTTAATGTCCTACTGTATTACAGGGGAGAGAGAGAGAAAGAGAGAAAGAGAACTGTATCATTTTATCAAGAGAATCAATAAGGAACTCCACTTCACTATATTGATTCAAGAGGGCTGCTAAGGTACAGCTCTCTTACTTGCTACAAAAAAGCTTGCCCAAGCTTGACTTTTATATAAATTTCCCTCTTCTTCACTTATGCACATGAGGAAACACATTATTAAGCCTGTATTTGTCAGCATTAATAAAATGCTCATGAAGCGCATTTTCATGTATTATAGACATTTTAACTTAAATTAAAATGGAAGATACATTGTACAATTGCCTCTTTTAACTGTGTCTGTTGACCTAACTGAACAGTGTCTTAAAAGAAGGCACTCTATTTTTTCCTCGATTGCTTTTATTATTCCAGGCTGGCCTGAGATTTCATTAAATAAGCACATGCTTTTGATTTTTTACTTTCTATTTTCAATGCAACTTTCACCTACCAGCCATTAACTAAGCGAGTGCATAGACATATTTTGCATTTTAAGATTTTTTTTTAAATGGTGACCACTTTCTTTCTTGTTCTTTATTGAAATTTTCCAGAAGATTTAGGAAAAAACAACAACAAGCACAAGAAAAAAAACCAAAACAAAACAAAAACCCAACCCCCCCCCCAAAAAAACCCAAACCAAACCAAAAAAACACAGTGTGGAAAAAATCAGTTTTAAAAGTGTCATAGCATTTTGGGAAGCAATGTAAACCTTCCCTGCATTAGACGATGTGACAGCTGTGTTTCCTGTAGCTAGAAAAAATAAATTCCTTGAGGAAGTATACATTCCTTGAGGAAGCGTATAAGCAAAAATTTAATGCACATGTATGTGTCAGATTATACTGGGAGAAGTTTATACTGGTAGAATTTTTTCAAGAAAGGGTACGATTTGAGAGGTGATCTTACTGGGGTACTGATTATATACATGACAACACTGACAGTTCCTTCTATGGTACATTTTCTCCACTTGCAAAAATTACATATACATAAAGTGTCTCTTCTCATTTATCATATTCATTGTTAAATACATGAGTGATCCTCACCTGCAAGAATCAAATCAAGGCGATTTTCAATTTTTGTGCCTTGGAGAGCGTCCCCTTTGCATTAAGTTTGTGTGTTGTATCAAGTTTGGACAAAAGGACATGGAATTGTTTGTGCGTGCTCACTTCTCCCTCAGAAGTCCTCGGGCTTGGAGTCTAAATGTCGACAAAAATCTAATATGCATATTTAGTGCATCACCACATAAATTCATTACAATTGTTTTTAAACAAGATTTCTTTTTAACCTTCTAATTTCTTTCTCAAGTGAGTAATATTGATTTTCTTCTCCATGATGACAGACATTCTGAAGCACTGTTGAAGCAAAAGTTCTGTAAATGTGTCTTGGACTTTCTGATATAGCAACCTGTTTTTATGTGCACCTTCAAGTCAACCAGAGGCAAAACAACAGTTTGCCTCACCAGGCCAGGACAAAGGTAGAGAAGGAAAATCTAAAGGATTTCCTCTGCCATAGACCCAGGCAGACCCATTTAATTAGCTTCTGCTCTACTTTGTGGAAGATTTCTAGCTCATCTTTACAGGAGATACTGTAAATTACTGTACCAAAATGTATGGAACAGTAGAGATCAAAAAAAGTATACATTTTTCCCCCCTCTGATTCATGCTGTTAATTCTAGGTGTCTTCTAAAGATGAATTTGGCAACACTCAATGGTTCTTAAAACCACATAAGCTCAAACCACAGAGTGTTACTTCCTACACATGCCCCTTGAGTCTCATTTTCCCATGTCCTTACTGGATGGTAATACAGAAGGTTCAACAAAAGTTGCAGTTAACTGAAAATCTATTAAATTAATCTAAATCAGTTAAAGTCAATGTGAAACACCAGTATTGCTATAAATCCCCTGTACATAAATCAGATTCCAAGCTCCAATGCACACATCAAGTCCATGCTGAATCCAAAAATGTTCAGTAGCCCTACTGCATGGAACTCTGGGACCCCCAGCATACAAACAACATGGACCTATTGGAGTGAGTCCAGAGGACAGCCACAAAGATGATCAGAGCACCTCCCCTATGAGGACAGGCTGAGAGAGTTGGGGTTGTTCAGCCTGGAGAAGAGAAGGCTCCAGGGAGACCTTATAGCAGCCTTCCAGTACCTGAATGGAGCCTACAGGAGAGATGGGGAGGCACTCTGCATCAGGGAGTGTAATGATAGGGAAGGGGTAATAGTTTCAAGCTGAAAGAGAGTAGATTTAGATTAGACATTAGGAAGAAATTTTTCACTGTGAGGGTGGTGAGACACTGGAACAGGTTGCCCAGAGAAGCTGTGGATGCCCCATCCCTGGAGGTGTTCAAGGCCAGGCTGGATGAGGCTTTGAGCAACCTGGGCTAGTGGAGGGTGTCCCTGCCCATGGCAGGGGGGTTGGAACTTGATGATTTTTAAGGTCCTTTCCAACCCAAACCATTCTATGATTCTATGATTCAGCAATTTAGCCAGCAGTCAGAGCAGAAGAACAAAATCTGTTTGAGCACTATGATAGGTAAAACAAAATTTAAAAACAAATCAAATATATTAATTTCTATTTTTTTTTTACTTGATCAGGAGTTTCAAAGTACTTTTTAGGTATTAAGAAAGAAGCATGATAAATACATAATTTGGTTTTCACTCTTCAATTTTTTTGTACATTTATCATTCTTGTATTCATGGAACAGGATTTATCCCATGGGATTCATTGCTACAAAAGCAAACATTCAAGATAGAGTATGGAGGTAAAATAAGAGTAGGATTCTTACATTTTAAGTTCAGTCACTTACTACTTTTACTAACTATATTTAAATAAGCCTTCTAATTGAATTTTGTGGGAACTATATGTATAGAGCCATATACTAATGGAGAAAAGTAAGCAACCTGAATTACTGTTCAGAGGATGAAACATAAGTCCTCATTATAGACCAGCCCTGAACAACTGTTTTTCTCTATTAATACTCTACAGAGAAACTAGCTGCATTATTCTTCTTCAAACATGTCCTAGTTTGTACATCACCACATAGACTCCTGTATAACACAGCCTTCCTTTCAAAGGGGAGGGAAAGAAAGGAAAAAAACCATTGTGGTTGCTCGGCTGCTGTCTCCTTTGGAGAAGCTTTATTAGTACCAACCATCAGTCTGGATGATGCAGCCGCAGTCAATAGATCACAGTGGAAAAGCTGGCAGCCTTTATCAACTACATCTGCCTCTGTATGCTATTTTGTCATTCTCAGCACAGACTCTCTCAAGAGACTCCAATCTGTGGGGACCAGAGACACCAGGTACAGGTCTTAGTAAACCTCATTAGTTCAGAAGAATCTGCAGTTTGGCTTATCAACTGGCAGAGTTCTTACATTCACCATTCCCTGAATTCAGAAATATGGAAATTAAATTAAAACAAAAAAAAAAAGGAAAAAATTTTGTTCTTTAATTAATTAGTAAAAAGTGTTCAATTTTGCTGTCAACTTCTCACCAACAGCTGGGGAAAGTAAAGATCAGTTCCTGAACAGTTCAGTAACAGAGAAGGAGAAAGAAAATAAAATTATGTGCAAAAGATCATTTGACTACCTCCTGTAAGATATTGCATTTCAATGTTCACTACCAGGATTAAGAAAGTCTCATCATTAATCTGCAGCTGCTCTTTGAGTAGGTCAGCTGTTGACAACAATGGCAACATAGAGCTTGGAAGTAACACAGAAAATGCATTACATTATACACTCTGCACAGGACTGTTTCTTGGACATAAACATGCAGCTCATCAGTCCTGTGGTCATCCAGAATACATCAGCTTAAAGAAGACGATTAAAGGGGGTTCTCTGTAGTAGCTCATGTATAAATCTGCTGTTCTGAATTCTCTTGGAATGTTTTATTGTACAAAATCTGAAAGATTGCCCTAATACAGTAATGATAGGCACAAGAGCTGTTATCCAGGTTATGATAAAAGGATTTGTACCAGTGGGACACATGTATATAACTACCATAACAAATCTCATTGGGCATGTGTGTGTATAAATACATTTGTGCATACACACATACATACAGAAATGTTTATACATATAGATAGACTCAGGTATCATTACTGATATATACTGGTTTATAGAACAGTATCTCAGTATATCCATCCAAGCAATATGTTTTCTACTTAAGAACTTCATTCATTCCTGTCTCCAAATCCACTTTTTTTTTCTTATTTGTCTTTTTACTACTTAAGGAATAAAAGGCAACACAGGTTGTGTTTATCATTAAGAAGAATACACTCCACACACACCCTTTCACTGTATCATCACTACACTGTTGGCATGATGGGTCCCTGAGCCTGAATAATACTTCATTCTACATTTTTCCCTCTTGAGAAAGAACCCCAGAAGGCTAAGTGACCCACAAGATTTTTTTCTATTTTTTTTTTTAATTATGAGAATACTCAGAATGGGACTTGTTTTTTTGCAAGGTGTTGTCTTCAGATCGGCTCAATCCAGAAGCTGTGTCACTTTTTCCTTTGGTTGCTGTGAACTCCACAGTCACCTCTGAGTGTCTAGAAAGACAGGTTTCACAGTCTGTCACCTTGAAGGATGTGATATATGACTCTTCCCTGCCCTACCTCTGTTGTGCTGCTGGCTTCCAGCTCACCCATGACTCCCTAGTCCCCTGTTCTGCAACATGCTGTGGAGACTTCTCCTTCTGAGAGAACTCTCAGAAAAGAAACAACTTCCCTTTCTCTCCTTGGAGCTGCATCTAACCCAGAGGACAGCTCTTGGTCGGACAAAGTCAAGAGGCCCCTTTTCTGCTGGTACCCAAAGGAGCATAAAACAATGACATACAATACAGACTAATGAAGTATCATCTGTCTCAGAGAACAGTTTGTCAAAATTAGCTAAGTAACTTCTGTATCAATACCTATTTTTAACTTAACAACTGAAAGGCAATGGTCACACTATTCATATGCAGAACAGAATATTTTAGTACTTTCTTGCAAAAGGGATATTCAACACAAAGTAATCAATTTATCACTGACAGGTATTTAGGTGTTTATATGCAAAAGAGTCTTTTGGAATATCTGGTTGTTATCAAAACTTCATTAAAGCATTGCTTAGAGTTGGATCTCACTGTCCTTGTTCAAACACTATTTTCATTAACATAAGGATGGTTCTCCTTTTTTCCTAATTTTTCCTCATTTATTCTGGATTTTTAAAACAGCGCTAATAAAAGGGGCAGCTCAACATTCAACATTTCAGCCTCATTTTAAGACATTCCAGTAGATCTCAGCTGGGTCCTGTCAGTGACACAAGTTCATTATGTCTTACAGACTGACAGACGTCAACACCAGCCAGTTTGTCTGTGGTGGAGGAAGGACTGAATGCTGCATGTGGGAGCACTGAAAACATTTTGTCATCTGGGGTGGAGGTGGTTAACACATTAAACAAAGCCAAGAACAGTGGTGTTTCCCTTCTTCTCTAAAAATGATTAGCCAAAATGTTTTTAGCTAGCTGGCTCTTGATTTCACATCTTCTTAAAGACCAAGGAGATCTTTCATATCTCCTTAACCGCTACCACTGTCTCTAGTATCACAAGATTTCCCGTTTGGACAGGTTCAGTCTTAACCAAATACTGCTTCTCATTCTTCCATATTTTGACTGAATAAAAGAGAGGAGAGAAGAGGAACATGCTTTGTTGGATCCATGTTGCCACCATAATTCATTCCATTTTTCCATTAAACAGCTTTTACATTTCAGCTAGAGAAAAACTGATCTACAACATGGAGGAAGCAGTGGTAGAACTTTCACAATAATATAAAATAAATATTTAATATTTTGCAGCTGTGTCAATACAAATCTTTAAGATTCTATTTTTGATTTTCCTTGTAACAGTTAATGCCATACAATGATATGAAGAGGGCAGAAGATTTTTTATGCCAGTGCTGGTTTAATTTTGATAAATAACTGGAAAACTTATTTTACCAGCATATCAATTAAACTTTTAAGAACTGCTAGAATAATCTTCCCTTCTCTGCCTTTTCCTTTGTACTACAGATATTCAAGATAAGGGGAAAAAATTATGCATTTTAACGCTTAATGAAGTACTTTGAAAGAAACAGAAAAAGTGGAATAAAAATTTTAAACCAGTCAGTTAAATTTATGCTTCTAGGGTTTTTTTTAAACAAAGATCATTAGAACTTTGTTAAGTTCATCATTTTTCCTTGTAACACTAAAGTTATTAAGTATAATATCATTCTTCACTGGAGTATATGGTATAATGCCAAATCATAAGCCAAGTCAAATGGAACACACAGGGAGAGAGAAGTACAGACATACTAACAGAGGTATTTCTTAATAATGGAAGCCTAGCAAAAGAGGCATCAAATTTGTCAGCAGAACTGCAGATATGACTCTATCAATAATCCATGGCACTTTTGTATTTCCCAACTGAGGCTATTATACAGCTTTGGATGACAGCCTGCTTCAACTTCATCATACAATCCACTGGGACAGAAACTCATAACTGGCTTTCAACATAGATCCTTCATATAAAGGGTAATAACTGCAGCCAGTCATTGTAAGATTATCAGAGAGTGCAGCAATGAGCTGCAAAATGAGGGAAAGACAGCCTGACAGAAACCTGACAAAATAACCTCAGCAGAATAACCCCTTTAAACACCAAAGGGAGAGGAAAGGTATCAGAAAGATCCCCCACAGCACCTTCCTCAATACTCTTCAGTTGATGTTTTTTGATTAAACTTATCTTGACCTATCTTCAAACACTAGAGAAAATGAATAATTAATCAAAAACTTGAGCTACTTTAAGAAAAGCAATAAAGACATTACAGAAGGTTTTGTCTGTACTGATTAACATCATTGATATTGTTCCAAGTCCATTGATTTCCAATAGAAGGTTTCAATAGGACTGTCACTATGACATAAGTATCTAATCCTGTATTATCAAATAACATTATCTAATAATACATGTAATGTACATAAAAGAAACTTAATTGTGTCTATTAAATCATTAAGGGCAAAAGTTTCAGAGTCTTTTACATGGTTTATTCAGGATTCACTATCCTGTTTTCAAAGGTTCAACATAAACGTTAGTCACAGCCAGATAACTTAATCTCTAGTTCCTGAGCTCCTTCAAAATTTACACAAAACTTTATTTGGCATTTGTTCTTATATAGGTTGGCGTTCACATCCAAGTGGAGACTCAAGGGCCTGAGTTTGTACAAACTGTCCCACATGATTAGAGATATTTAACAATAAAGTTTTGATTGTAGATATAGAGGTAGATTCAGCTGGCGGTCTGTCACAGGTGGTGTTCCCCAGGGCTCAGTACTGAGGCCAGCTCTGTTTAATACTCTTATCAATGATCCAGATGAGGGGATCAAGTGTACCCTCAGTAAGTTTGCAGACAGCATAATACCAAGTTGAGGAGGAGTGTTGATCTGCTTGAGGGTAGAAAGGTTCTACAGAGGCATATGGACAGGATGGATCAAGGGACCAAGGACAATTGTATGAGATTCAGCAGGGTTAAGTACTGGGTCATGCACTTGGGTCACAACAACCCCATGCAATGCTACAGGCTTGGGGAAGAGTGGTTGAAAAGCTGCCTGTCAGAAAAGGAGCTGGGGGTGTTGGTCAACAGCTGGCTGAATGAGAGCTACCAGTGTGCCTAGGTGGCCCAGAAGGCCAATAGCATCCTGGCTTGTATCAGAAATAGTGTGGCCAGCAGGACCAGGGAAGTGACTGTGCCCCTGTACTCGGCAGTGGTGAGGCCATACCTCAAATACTGTGTTGAGTTTTGGGCCTCTCACTACGAGAAAGATAATTGAGGTGCTGGAGTGTATCCAAAGAAGAACAAAAAAGCTGTTGAAGGATTTAGAGAACAGGTCTTATGAGGAGAGGCTGAGGGAACTGGGGTTGTTTAGCCTGGAGAAAATGAGGCTGAAGGGAGACCTTATCACTCTCTACAGCTACCTGAAAGGAGGTTGTAGTGAGGTGGGTGTTGATCTATTCTCCTGAGTAACAAGTAATGGGACAAGAGGAAACAGCCTCAAGTTGCTCCAGAGAAGGTTTAGATTGAATATTAAGAAAAATGTCTTCACCGAAAAGGTTGTCAAGCACTGGAACAGGCTGCCCAGGGAAGTGGTTGAACCACCATCCCTGAGGGTATTTAAAATATGTGCAGATGTGGCACTTGGGGATACGGCTTAGTGGTGGACCGGGCAGCGTTAGGTTATGGTTGGACTCAATGATCTTAAAGGTCTTTTCCAACCTAAATGATTCTACGACATAAACCCTGTGAAACAATTTTAAATTTAGATTCCTAGGAAAATACATGTGTGTGTGTTTGCATTTCCACCCAAAGAGACACTTCTGCAGCCTGCTGTACTGGTTTTGGATGCTACAAAATTAATTTTCTTCACAGTAGCCTGTATAGTGCTGTGTTTTGGATTTGTGCAGGAAACAGTGCTGACAACACAGGGATGTTTTTGTTACTGCTGGGCAGCGCTTACACAGAGTCAAGGCCTTTTCTGCTTCTCACACCCAGGCTGGGGATGCACCAGGAGTTGGGAGGGTCAACAGCTGGGACAATTGACCCCAGCTGACCAAAGGGATATTCTATACCATCTGATATCAAGCTCGGCCATTAAACCTGCAAAGGAGGAAGGGTGGACATTCAGAGTTAATGGTGTTTGTCTTCCCAAGTACCTAAGTGACAGAGCCCTGCTTTCTGACCACCTGCCTGCCAATGGGAAGTGGTTAATTAATCCCTTATTTTGCTTTGCTTGTGTGTACAGCTTTTGCTTGACCTGTTACACTCTTTTTCCCAAAACATGAGTTTTCTCAGTTCTGTACTACCAATCCTCTCCCCTATCCTGCCACACTGGGAGCGAGCAAATGGTTGTGTGGAGCAGATGCTTATTGGGTTTCAACCACAACAGCCACTAACAGCCAACATTCCCAACCCTGTAACAAGTAGCAGTGAAAGAAAAAGTTAAAGTAGGAATATAGCCAAATACAGTTCCAACTTGTTAAAAAATGTGAATGTATTTCAAAAATGAGATCCTAATGTGTACCTCCAAGTGCTGAGGAAGAAATTTAACTGTCTGTAAGAACCAGCGCAGAGCCACAAAGATGATGAAGGGAATGGAGCACCTCCCTTACGAGGAAAGGCTGAGGGAGCTGGGTCTCTTCAGCTTGGAAAAGAGGAGACTGAGGGGTGACCTAATGAATGTTTATAAATATGTGAAGGGTGAGTGTCAGGAGGATGGAGCCAGGCTCTTCTCTGTGACATCCAGTGATAGGACAAGGGGCAATGGGTTCAAGCTGGAACACAGGAGGTTCCACTTGAACATGAGAAAAAACTTCTTTNCAGGGGGATTGGACTGGATGATCTTTCGAGGTCCCTTCCAATCCCTAACATTCTGTGATTCTGTGATTCTGTGAACCATGTTGATACCAAAGATACCTATTAAACTTCTTTATAGAGTATTTTTGTCCTAAACTACGTATATTTTCTGATTTGTTTAAAAGGTCAATTTATTCTTTTTTTTTTGCATAGAAAAAAAAATAATCTAAAACTCTTATAATTTTTTGTCTGATCAGATTGACATAGGTAAGAAAGCATTCATCATAATGAAGGTCTCCTTCAGGTCCTTGCTTATAATGTTATTATTGTTAGAATTTCAAATTTTGTGAAATAATAATTCACAAGTATACAATTAAGTTGTAATTATTTTCTCTCAGTAATATTATTCTTCCCCATAAAATACTATCATTTTGGTTTTTTTGAATGTAATCCATTTTGTTTTCAAAAATATTACAATTCTATTTAAAATATTTCATTTTCACCACAATAAATATTTTTAAGAGCCCAGGAAATAACTGTCATTACCCTTAATACCTTTTCAGTACCTCCCAGTCCAGTTCTATGAAACTAACCTCATTTTAATGGTGTTTGAAGGGGAAAGATAATGCAAATATCTTGGGATCAGGGGTGTTCCTTCTTTTCAACTTCTTTTTGTTCTTTCTTTTTCATGCTTAGCTGCTAACAGTGTTGAATAACTGAATAGCTAACATGGTTTTGTTACGTTTGGAAATTTTTTTGTGGTGCTCTGTATTTCTTAAAAAGATATAGGTAAATGCAGTATTTTAAATGTGGCAAAAAAACCCCAAACAGTAGAATAATAATTAGATATTAATAATGTAGGTTTTAAGATGAAGGAGTCAGTGAAATCTAATCATGAAGCTTTATGATTAAATGCCGTTCTGCTGTTGTAGAATATACACAAGAGGGATTTCTATTCCCTGTTTGATCCTCTTCATATTGTTTTGCAAGGGAAAAGAGAGAACTCACCTAATGCTGTTCTGTCACCAGGTAATCAATATAGATCCTCAGTCTAGCCACTCTGAATTTTTTGTGGCTTTTAATGGTTTTCTGAAGGTAAAATGTTAGCTTTGAGAATACAGGGAAGAAATATTACTTTTGCCAGGAATCTGTTGCTTTCCATTGAAAAAAATCCAACAAGTTATGTTATTTAGAGTCATTTTGACACATATCTGTGAATTTTCTCTTGTTAAATGGAACAAGTGTGGTTTATTTCATATCATTTCAACATAACATTACACTTAATCCTTTCTCTTTTTTTCCCACTCTCTAATAGGTGCTGATGTTTTTCTGTCAGCTATTTACTTGAAAGTTCCTTATACTGTATAATTATCTCTCACAGTGTGGAGGGTTTCTATGACCCAGTGAACAACACAAGTTGCAGTTTAATACGAAAGCCTTTGTGGACAGTGGAACATCAGGTTTCTGTGTCATCAGCTGTCCTAAATTAAGACATTATGCCGGCCAAAATGCAGTTTAGCAATAAACTAACTTGAACTCAAGCAGATTGTTCATAGCAAAGAGAATATTCCACAATTCATTAAACTGGTACATATCAAAAAGGTTTTGGTTTGATGAAAATTTTGAAATTAACGATGGAATTTATCTCAACTTTAGCTGGCTACAATACATGCTACACCAGAGCAAATCAGTCTAGACTTTTATAGACAACAGATAGGAGGAGACATTTCTAGCAAGCAATGGAACTCATTAATTTTGGATATATGACTAAGGATTGCACCCTAAAAGTGCCCATTTCTTTCCCTTGACTATAAAAAGAGTTACTAGTGACGACTGAAGTCTTGATGATCAAATGAATTCTGTTGAAATGTTTTCACATTTTGATCGGAAGCAAGTATTACAAATTTTTCCAACAGGATAGTCACAGTTTCCAGTGTTTGCCCCATCCTGCTACAAAGAATGGAAATGTCAAAACATTCTGCAAGATAAAATATCTTTATTTCACTCATCACTACTTATTAATAACAGAGGAACCTCAGACATCTCTATGTAGTGTTTGAAGTACAAGGTACTATCACCTGAGTTTAAAGACCATAATGAGACTTCTAGACTGAAAACCACCAGAAGTGCATGACAGCTACTAAAGGAGTACATATGTGCTGTGTTAAATTGCCAAGAATTCCTGCTGAAACGTACATTAACCCTTTTTCATGCTTCAAGCAACAGTCAATTAGCACAAGGTAGGCATAATTCATCTGAAACCTTCAGCTACAGAAAATTATGTGAGATAACTTTTCAGTCCACTACAACAGTGAAGAAATAGTCCCATTTTGTCTAATAAACAATCCTGTGTCTCTTTCCTTCCTGCTATGACCTTTTCTTAACTGGTTTCTTCATGCTTTAGAACAAAAGACCACATTTGCATTCGAGAATGCTGTTTTTTTTTCTGAAACAATTCCCCGCATACTAAGAAGTTGTGGAACTATTTTGATGCAGTTTGTCAGATCACAAAAATATTTTTCACTTTTTTATTGAGGTGTTTCATGTTTTACATGGCTTAAGGAAAAAGTACCTATATGAGACATGAGACTTAAAAAAAGCACAAATTCATTCATGTGGCAATTAATCATAAAATTATAGAAGTGTGAGCTGCAAGAGACATAATTTAGCCCAAGTTCCCACTCAAAGCAGGACTATTACCAACATATGATCAATACTAAAAAGATCATTCTTAATTTAAATCCTTTCTCAGTGTTAGAGATGTGAACCATATAAATCGTAAAATCTTAATAAGGCAAATGTCATGGACTTCCAGCTTTCCATGTATCATACATCAGCAGCATTCTCCAACTACTGTTTTTCTGGCAACATCCTCTCACGGACAACATACAAGGGCCACCATTTACAGCAAATATTAATTCTTTTCTAAAAATGCAGACAGCACAGAAATTAGTATTAAAAATATATGAAAGATCATTTAATATAAGTTTATATGCAGCATAAGCTCTTATTAAAAGTAATAGAAGATATGTTTAAAGATTTTGTTGTGCTGTATTTATATTTATTGTAAAGGTATTCTGTATTTCAGAAGGTGCAGTAGTTGCCATGGAAACTAATTTTTAGTCTATTGCAGAGTAAATAATTCTATAAATCTCACTTCATATCCAGTGCACAGGTATGTTTTCCCTTTATTATTGGGACAGTAAAGGAGAAGAGGATAATTTCTTTCCTCCCAAAGTATTTTTTTGTGTGTAGTAGCTTTTCATTTTGTCGAGCAGTGTCTTCTAGAGAAACAGAAGTAATTAAGAACAGAAGCAAGGAATCCAGATCTTGCAGGATTAGTCATCTGAATTACTGAAGGCTTTATAAAATTATGGAAAATCATTTATTTCTCAGAACCTCATTGTTTCCATAGGTAGAATACAAATAAAGGACTTGTTAACTGTACTTCTTAATAGGTTGAGAAGCCAAGCTAATTATTTTTATAAAATTATTTAAAATACTGCAACTAAAGGTGCTATTTAACCTCAAAGTACTATTGTTATTCTGAGTATTACTACCATTTATTGCTGTGCTGGGATCAGTGGAGTTCATTTCTATAGAAAATAAAGTTATCAAGTGAAATTCACACTTCCTGGAATCTGCACATCACATATCACACATCAGTGTTTTAATGTTTTAATAGAAAGAGACTTAACTTTCATCCAGTATGCAATTTTAGACTTAGTAAAAATGCACGTGGATGTTTATTCAACACCACAAGGTGCTTGCTTTAGTAATATAATTGATGGAATTACACTAAGACCTTTATTGTGTTACACCTTTATATGCTATTGCGTTATTATCCGTGCAACACTGTATGTATAATCTGTGTGTCTAAGAGGTTTATTTTTTGGTCTTATTTTTTTTTCCAAAATGCAGACTTTCACATTACCCTTTGCAGTCTACCTCCTGCAAGTTCCATACAGAGATGGAAAGTATGAATCCTTATTCTACCGATAGGACCGAAGCACAGTGGAGGTAACAGATTAACCTAAAACTGTGAAGCAAACCTGTGCAGGGCCTGAAGAGGATTCACAGCTCCAGACTCTACTTCCCCTGTTAAAACGGTTTTCATAGCAGGGACTAACCACCACACTAATAGAGAGGGAAGCTGCCGAACAGTGTCAGCTCTGAGTGCTGAGCACAGCCATGCCTGGCAGTGTTATTTGTAGAGTTCAGCACGGAGCCCGTTCAAGACTTCCTATACTGAAGGCACATTTGAACTGTACTCTGAGGAAAAGGGTTGCTGTAGCTGAAAGGAAGTCAGGAGTAAAAATGAAGGAGATCCTGATACCAAGGGAAGGAGAAAGGGGTTCAGATGGGGAAGAGCCTGGACAGTGGGTCCTGCTGCTTCTACCAGGAATATGAGGGATACAGTGCGCATACTGAGTGCTGCTGCTGGGAACAGCTTCTTCACAAGCCCCAGCAGCATCTGTCTGTCTGCATCAAGTCTGCTGGCTTCTCCTGGTATCCTGACATAACAAAAGCAGGCAGCAAAGCCAAGGCCATTTTGCTGTCCCCAGGGTCCTGTTGGCTTGAGAGCTATCTACCTTGTCCATGATGAGAGCCAGACCAACAGCAAAACTGCAGCCAGGGCCATTTTATATAGTTATATCAGCATTGTTGTATGCAACAGCTTTACTATAAATTCGATGCTAAGAAGAATTAGCAAGTATCTGTGAATATCAGGAAAGTGGCCATAAGAAACCATGTGGTGGCATCACCTACAATGCAAATAAAATTAGCTAGTGGATACAAAACTGTATTTTTTCAAAAGACTGCCTTGTCTTTGCTCAAATGAGCATAGCAATGCTTCTAAATTAATCTTCGTAACAGAGAAAAGTATTTTCAAGTTTGGATTGCATTGGGACTTCTTTATTTTATCTGCTGTTGCAAAGTTAGAGATGTCTCTCTCTTCTGTCTGTTTTCATTTATTTCTTAGGCAAAATTGCTTTTAATGTCAATGGGAGGTGCAAGTGCTCAGGCTTTATGTAGATCGTCCACGCACTTGGGTATCATAGCCGTTTAACTACTTCACTTTTGGCAACTGTACTTCAAACAAAAGCATGGCTAAAATGTCATTTTTGCTATATCTCCAGTGGCTGCATTGAATTACACTGCTAACTTCAGTGTTTCCAAGCAATATCATCTTCCTTATACAGGATTTATACACTTACTCAGGAATAATGAGGGAAACAAAGATTACAATAATCATGTTTTCTGACTTGCTATGTATTTATCCATACACTAATTCTGTAGAAAGCACATCTCCTTTTCTGATGCCAGCAAAGTATTCCTCATGTACTTAATCTGAGAATGTGGGCATTCTGGGAAATTCTTATTTGTTTAGCCCTGAGGTTCTGAATGTTTTGGGTAAACAGCAAAGGAATCCAAATGCACCGTTTGGTTTCAAGGAAATAAAAGAAAGAAAATATTCACACAAGGAGCCTTTATATCTAAGGAATTTCTTTTTTTTTGCAAGTCTTCAGACTGACATCGACATTTCAGAGCTTGCCAAACATACACCCCTTGAGCAAATGAACTATCACACAAATGTAAAGCTGCTACAGCTGACTTCCATCAATAATCTTTACATTCTTAAGGTTCTTCCTGGTTCTGTCTGTTTTTTGTCCTACTCCATCCTCTGCACTTTTCAGGAATTGAAATGTTTAATATCAACCATGTTATAAAGAATGTCCAATTGTGAAGAACACAATGGACTGAATAATTTTGCTTACAAAGGTATAGTACAACTTAAACTAAATCACCCAAAAGAATATGAGTAAATTGAAGGGTATATTAAGACCCCCTAACTCCCTTCTTAAGTTACAAGTCAGACCTAAAAGCATCTAAAGTCATGAGATTTAGGGAAAGGTTTCTTTCATGCCCAATTTAAGTCCACAGAGTCCACTGTAAAAACACTATTATTTGGCAGATTGTCTCAGACATAACTTCAGTTACTCAAAAATTCATGCAAAAAAAGTCAAAATGAGTGAACTTCTTGACATATACAATAAAATAAAAAAAAATAAAATGAAAAGCAGAATTACAACCAGGTGGACTGATCACTTTTATACCCATCTCTGTAAAATAGTGAAATTTGATTGTGGCATGCACTCAGGCATCTGATATCCTGAAAACTTCTGTATAGTGCATACCAATTTTCACAAAGTTGTTTTCCGCTATTTAAAATACTCTGTTGTATTCAGTTTGCTGAACTAAAAGGTCCAATATAATTTGATATTGTATCTGCACTGATTGTGGGTTTTTTTGGTTTTTGTTTCATTTTGGTTTTGGTTTGTTTAAAACTTAACATCTAATTTTTCAATTTTAGTGGTAAAATTCTCCACTCACCTTTCATAAATTTTCTTTACCAACAGTTGAGAAATTGTTCATGAAGGAGTTAAATAATATGAATGTAGTTCATATTAACAACAGAAAACACTACAGTCTTTACTGCAGACAGCAGGTTTGTGGGAAAATGAACAAAGGGCAAGAAGGCCATGGCTGAAGGAAAGGAAACATTTACTAAGATAGGCAGTATTCAGAGCATTTAGAGAGGTTCGTTTCCATTGCACTGGAAATGACATGCTTTGTATATGGTTTTTGTGGACTTCCCCGAAAAGTCCATAAAACAAAATAGCTTAAATTATGGATCATTATTGTTTAATTTTGCACATAGATAACCTAAATGTCTATAACACGTTTGCACTGGTTTTTTGCTCAGGAAAGTCTGATCAATTACATCGATTTTGAGGACACAATTTGTCAGTGTTAAACTACAATCTCCTTCTTAATGCACACTTACAATGCACGTTAAATAAACCCAGAACACATACCTCCCATAGCTTCATTGCCTCAATTAATCAAACAGCCCAATGTCTCTAATTAAACATTAGCCTACTATCTCCTCTTAGGTTAGGGTAATATTCTTTTTGAGCTGACTCACATGCTGCAGGCAGGGGCTCAGGCTTAATGCTAATCCCACTGAAAACTCCTACAATCAACCGCAGGTTCGAAAGCTCCACTCCAACTGCAACTTCAAGCATACATACACATGCATTACAAAGAAAACAGGAAAAAAGGTCAAAGGCACCATCCATCAAACACAATATCCATTATGTCCACATGTTAACATGCACAACTAAGATAAATGAGACTGGGGTCATCATACTCACATAGTTATCATAGTTATAAAGATCTGTACAGCAGAATAGATCTAATCCAAAGTTATTTTCTTCCAGCAGTGGATAAAGCACAGAGTCAGTGACTTTGTGTCCAGCCAAAAATATCCCAAATGTTCAGGGCTCTGAAACATATTTCTGTAAATTCCACTATTGAAATTACAGCTGGTTCTTCAGGAAATCATTAATTGCCTCCAGCAAACTGTGTTTTCCTTCTTCTGTGTGACCTCCCCTTATTCCTTCCCCTTCAGACATGTGAAGCCAGGGCACTCCTTCATCTACCAAGTCCCATGCAGTCTTAAAATTTTGGCCATCACCTTGCATAGACACCAACTTCCTTGGACATTCAAGGCATGGTTTTGTCTGCCTCAAGTGTTCCAATGTTCCTACATCTTAATGTGCCACCAGAAAAAACCACACAGATTTCACTACATAGTTTAGGTTGAGGGATGAGGGTAGTAAGTCTGCCAGCTACATTATGATCCCTGTGTTACTTTGGCTTTTTTTTATTATTATTTTTTTAATTTAATGTTTATTTTCAATTGTTCAACTCAAAAGGCCATTCTTACTCCTGTCCGGATTCAGAGTCAGACATCTCCCAGGGCCAGTTCACAGTCCTCCACTTTTTAGTCACATACCTTACTTTCATACCATGAGCTGACTACTGCTAGTTTGGCAGCAAATAACTGACATTTTTAATGTATTTTGGATGATGGGGAAAAAAAATAAAAGGAATTAGAAGTATTTTCCTGAGGACACAGCAGTAGTTACAGTGTTTTGCTTGGAATCCAGAATGTCTTTGCCCCTAAACACCAGAAACACAAGATCCCGTAAATTGTTCTTGTTTGTGAAGCAAGAGGATGCAACAGAGAGAGGATTTTATAAAACTGTTACATAATGTCATGGTACTTTAAAGGCTAAGGGTAAACTACTAGTGTTACTACAGAGACAATAGCATTATTCAAAACTGATGGTGCCACTTTTCTTTCATTTGAGGTCTTGGTCACAGAGCAGGATATCTTGTTTTGTTAAAAGTTTGCTTTTATTTTTTTACTGAAAGATTTGGTTTCACATCAAAATTATAAATACATTAGCAAATAGTCTGGTCAGCATTCATTGCATTGTAAATCAATCTGCTTCTGAAACACCAGCTGAGCTTTTTTTTTAAACCCTCAGCAAGAGGAAGATCTAGAAGCAAGCCTCACAGGAAATACTATTATATTTGTTTGCACTCTATCTGTAATTCATTCCTGAGACACATCCAAGACATGGGAAAAGAAACAGCATCTCAGAGAAAGATGGAATATGCAAAGCCACAAAGACTTCTCTAGGGATGACATTCCTTTGGTCTGCTGGTTTATAGTCTTGTGTACAGCATTGTCACTCTCCTAACTGAATTAATAGATTTTCCTTTTATGCCTGAACACTGAAAAGGGACAAAGAGTCAAGGTGATACATATTTTTATTCCTTCAAATATTCTGTTGTCTCTTAACAAACACACTTGTGAAGGAGAGTTCACCAAATCCCTGGACATAATTGTGCTAAAGCAGACTCACTCACCTGGGAATCCATCTATTTATCATGCACCAGTTTTGTCAGATTTATTTAAAGTCACAAAATTACACACAATATGGCACCATTGTGATTTGCATCATTATTTTTTTAAATCCACTACTGATGCATTCTTCCAAAAGCTGGCACAAGGTAGCCAACTTACATCTGAATTTTGATGTTATTCTGTTGTGATAGTAGCAATTCCCCATTCTGCCTACCTTCCTGGTCATGAACACCTTGTTGTATACTCCTTCATTTCTCCTCCCCACTGCCCCACATTTACTAGAACTTCAGTGATTCTAGTTATTGATTTAGCCACCCAAGACACAAAGCCCGAGTGCCCAGATGAAAATGTGATAATGAATTCTTCTTTCTGGAAAAGCTACATAAATAGCATGTGAGAAAATATCCCAGGTTTGCCTGTAATGATGCTTTATCTATTTATCTATTTCCAGAACTCCAACTGTGATGCTTCTATATAGATGTTGGTAAAATGTTTCAATTTAGTTACTGTCTAAAAAAATAGGTATGTAGGTAGGTAGGTAGAAAACATGACCCAAGAGAGGTTACTTGACCGATTGACTTCCATCGGGGTTTTTTGTGCATATGTTTCCTCTTTTGTGATCTGAAGAATGTTCATCTACCTGGAATCAAACAATAATTTAGGTTGTAAAAGACNTCAATCTAGGAAAAAGTGTGGCAAAAATATTGAGTGGTTATGCTCCATTTAATTTTCTCAGTCAAAACTCTGTGATGATCCTGGATATATTTCCATTAAGGGATAAATAAAATTTTGCCATAGGGTAACAAAGGGCAGATTTGGGATGAGGAAGAAACTTTCACACATCACTGAAAATGAGCTCAACTCAAATATATTAAAAAGTAATAAATACACCACAACCTATCCACTGCTATAGCAGGTAACCCAACCCACACGGGTGAACTGGGACTGGGGAGGAAATATATTAGAGAAATAAGGTATCACTTACTTCTACCTGTAAAGCGAGGTTATGCTGTACAGCACAACTGTTTTTAGTCATCCTTGAAAAGTATTTGAAATTGTGAGACGGGAAAGGGAAAAGGACCATGAAACATACAGTGAGGCAGATACAACTACAGGAAATCTATAGGTGGTTGCATAATTATTTAGGGCTATTTCAAAGACATTTTAATGCAAATATTTTAGGTTAAGATAACAAATATGCTTTCTTCCACAGCTTGTGTTGAGACTGAATCTGTCAACAAGACCAAACAACCTTTCACTCTCAGGCTCTCATCCAGAAACGTTCATTAGGCCAGTAACTATTAAAGCAATACCAACAGCTTTAAAGCCAAAGTGATTTTGCTTTATCTACAATAATGAGTGAAGGATAAAACCACCCAACATTAAATTTATCAATACCATTTAAAGTGTGGGGAGGGAAAAAAGATGAAGTTTCTTCCCTTCTTACACTATTTTACACTTTTTGCATCAGAACTATTCACTAGTGGACTCTGATACAGTGATTCTCATTATATTATAGTGCCAATAAAAAACATCAGTTGATTCAGTAGCTGACAGCATATAATTACATTTTTACAAGAAAAAAAATGTAATTTTTCCCTTCTAATTTCCTGACAGTATTAGAGGACAGTATTTATAATGGAGCAATATAGTTCTGCAAAATTAAAAGGAGAAAAGAGCTGTTGCAGGTGGACTTTAAGATCACACATCCAGCAAAAGCCTGTGCTTGAAAATAGCAAGAGGCATAAACGAGATAAGAGATAAGAGTAGAATGAGCTGTTTTTGTAAATCTCTAAACATATCTAGGATGAGTATGCCATTCATTCATCAGAGAAGGTTATCTAATATCTTGTTTTCTAAACGGTCTATAAAACAGATGGTTGATCACAGTATAAAAAAAAAAAAAAAACAAAAAAACACCAAACCATTTTCAGACTAGCCCAAAATAGTACCAACCAAAATAGTACCAATTTGAAAANAGAGAGGTTACTTGACCGATTGACTTCCATCGGGGTTTTTTGTGCATATGTTTCCTCTTTTGTGATCTGAAGAATGTTCATCTACCTGGAATCAAACAATAATTTAGGTTGTAAAAGACAACTGGAGCTCACCTACTCCAACCACCTAATCATCTAGTCAAAGCAGGGCTAGCTTCATCAATTTGCTCATGATCTTGTCTAGCCAGTCTTTGAAAATATCCAAGGACAGAGAACTCACAGCCTCTCCAGGAAATAACAAAGCTCACCACCCAAAGGACAAGGGGCAATGGGTTCAAGCTGGAACACAGGAGGTTCCACTTGAACATGAGAAAAAACTTCTTTACAGTGAGGGTGACAGAGCACTGGAACAGGCTGCCCAGAGAGGGTGTGGAGTCTCCTTCTCTGGAGACATTCAAAACCCGCCTGGATGCGTTCCTGTGGGATCTGATCTGGGTGTTCCTGCTCCGGCAGGGGGATTGGACT
>VZTO01017605.1:42610-63094 GCA_013400615.1 Syrrhaptes paradoxus
TAAAAAGGGTCAAAAAAAAAGATGGTTGAAAAAAGTAAAAAAAAAAAAAAAAAACAAAAAAACACCAAACCATTTTCAGACTAGCCCAAAATAGTACCAACCAAAATAGTACCAATTTGAAAAGTATTATTTATTTATTTTGTCTTAAGTCACCTGCAAAGGAAACTCATCTTTATGATATACTTGTCTTGTAACATTTTTTTTTTTATAAACAGGCATCTCTTTCCACACTGGGGAGCTAACTGGCATGTTGTGCTTATGATGTGCTGGCATAAAGGCAAAACAAGAGTTATGTGGCTTTTTTTAACTATTAGTATCTTACAAAATAATTAACAGAGAAACATTACCTATTAAGCTTTGCTTCAAATCTTAATTATGAGTTCTGTTGCATAACCTTCACAGACACTTTGTGCGATATACTAAGCTGGGCATTTTAATGTTTTTGATTCCCTCTATCCTATCCGATTTCTGAATTTTGTTCATCTTAACCTGGAAAAGCCACTGACCATTTTCAGTTTATAAAAACATCTACAAAGGATATCAGAAAGGGTGCAGATACATTTTACTATCCTTAGATGAAGGAGAATACTTCAAAATTACTTTTCTGGTTAAGAATTAATACAGCTACACCACATTCAAAGGACAATGCAACTATCTGTATTACTTACTGGCTGAGTTAGACATCTTGCTGCATATTTATTTTATCAAAAAGTTAAAAGTATAGAAAATAAGTTTTCCAAGGGAATTCACTTTTAAAAACCTGAAATTACAGTGACAAAGAAAAATGAAACATATTTGAAATAACTTGAATTAGGGAAGAAAAATGTGATTGATTTATTGCAAGAGAAAATAGCATACATAATGAAAGCAGGCAATGAAAGTATTTATGTACTTATGATGTACACATGAGAAATACCTCTATTATGCAGATTAAGGTTTTATTGGAATTTAGAATAGGCTGATGCTATTTGGCTTGACTCTTACAACAATATAGGAGTAGAATCAGTTCTATGGTGTTTGTAAAATTTAAATTATTTTATTGTTCCCTTTAAAGGAAGAAAAGCCTTTTAGAAGTGAAAAAGTGTGTATTATTTATGACACTGGAGTAGATCAAGGCAGAAACTGCATTTAAAAGAACTATGGAACAGTTTAAACAATATTGAAGACTGAAAGGAAAATTTATTTTTGGCCCTTAATGATATTAAGCAAGGTTATGATGCTACAAAAAACTTGTTTGGGTAGCCATGTGGATGAAAGGTACAGTATTTACTCTCTGAAACAGAGAGTGCTATATTTACCAGTGAGGAATATGTTATATAAAGAAGCGACTGCAAACAGCCTTACAGTAAATGCGAGACATTTGATTTATCAAACGTTTCATTTGTTCTGTCATTCACAGAGAGTGACAAACAAAGAAACCTTTCTCAGGTGTTGTTTTCTGATTTGCTTCTCTTTCCTGTACCCCTAGCACTCCTAGATTATTTGGTAATCCTTCCTACCTCATTTCTAAATATCATAAGCAGAAGGAAATAACTTCAGCCCCGAGTGGCCAGGCTGGGAGACAGGTATTTTTCAATTTCCTGGGGCCTCAGCTTCTCTAGCAAGGCTCTGATTACTAAGCAATGCTGGTCAGAGTTTACCGGGCACAACAGGGTGCCTACTAGAGAAGATGTGTTTAAAGGAGCTCTAACAGAAAGCTGAGAGGTTTCAGGAAGCCTGTCCTGTTTCCTGCCAGCACGTCAGCAAGGCTCAAGAGCCTCCAAGGCAGGAAAGCCCATCACAGCCCAGCTTGGGAAAAGAGAGGGCTTAGGAGCCGTGCACCCTTCAGACCCCAGCAGTCCAAGCTCCTTCTTCCCCTCAATGGTGGCTTGTTTGATTAACCACAACAGTAACATCTTTCCGTTCTCCAAAGGGAGAGGAAAGAGAACACAAAATCTTGATAAATACAGTGATGGATTTAAAGTTAATACTGACACCATCCAGTGGGTTACTTAAATTTTTATTGCTTCTTCTGGAAGATTCCAGTTAAGTGCTAACTGTATGTTAAAGTGTGTCTGAAAGACAGTCAAACTCAAAAAACCTATCTCTTGATCCTGACAGGCCTTTCCAGAACTCTAAAATATTACTGCAATATTTCTTTCGAGAGAGTTATTCTAAAAGCCAGAATTTTGAGAGAATTTTAATTTGTTAACAGTGAAAAACGGAAGAGGCTCTGAAAGGAGCAAATGGTGACCAGTTCTTTTTCAGCTAGATTGAACACATTCCTTACTCTTGAGGAGTCAAAGCTCAAAATCATGATGCTTATGATGACCCTAACAGGAAGGAAGCTTTTAAGATACCAAAGTCATAATCAACCTGTACTTCTATTTGCAAATTATCCACAGTGCGGTATAATCAATTTGCTTGAAAATCTATGCATAATGGGTATTTACTGGCACTGTGTTTACCACCGTTTCTCTTGACAACGTCAGGAATCTATGCAGGGAACATTTAACAACAAAAGTGATTCCTTGCATAATATTCCCATGCTGCAAAGAGAGACCTCTGATATGACCCTCCTTTTCTCCCCCTTCTCCAGTATTTTGTATTCTCTTTTATCTCTTTTCTATTTCTCTCTGTGATCAGCACTTTATGTATCTGTCAGATCCCAATTAGAGGCTGCAGAAAAAGTATTTTTTCTTACTAGCAGACTGAAAATGACCAACCCCTTCCCCAAAGAAGCACACATTTAGATGCTGGAATCTAGGAAAAGTTATCCTTGTCAGATATTATTGTTGTCAAATGCATGCTTTCTCACAGAATGAATCCTCTATAACTCACAAAAGAACTTAGTCCATAAAATTCTAACTGATTTCTATCTTACTTAAAATAAGAGGGGAAACATGGAAGAGATTCTCTACTTCTAGCTAATATATTTTTTCAATCAACACTTCCCCCATTATTTCTGTCTCCTATTCCATTAGTTTTAGAAAAAAAAAAAAAAAAAAGGATTCCTAGATTGCTGATTTCATCCATTTGATAGAGAGAAACATATATGTTGTGAACGAGTACTGGGCTTGGCTGGGATAGAGTTAACTTTCTTCATAGAAGCTTGTATGGTGCTGGTTTACATTTATTACCCAAACAATACTGATTACACACATGTCCAAGCTATTGCTGAAGAGTGTTTGCACAGCACCAAGACCTTCTCTGTTTCCATCTGCTCCCCACCCCCCTACAGTGAATAGACTGGGGGCTGCACAGCAGGTTGCAAGGGAACACAACCAGGCAGGTGACTCAAACTAATCAGAGACTCCATGCCTTACAACAACATGCTTGGCTACAAAAGGGAAAAGAGGAGGGTTTAGGAAGGTTAGCCATCTTTTGCTCAGGAACTGACTTGGCATCAGGGAGGTGGTGAGCAATTGCCTTCGCATCACCTGTTTTGTTTTGGGTTTTTTTGTTTTGTTTTCTTTCTGTCGTCTCCATTTATATTTCACTTATTAAACTTTTTTTTTTTTTTTAATCTTGACCCCTGGATTTTCTTGCCTTCTCTCTTCCTTTCACCTTCCCCTGTCCCACTGGGGTCATGGCAGGGAGTGATGAATGGCTGTGTGGCACTCAGCTGCCCACCCAGGTTAACTGACCACAGTGGGGCAGGGGAAAGAAGACTGAGACTTGGTTCCCTCTATTTAAGGTTAAAAAAAAAAAATTTTTGACATGTGAGAGAAACAGGTCGTAATTATTTCATCAATCCAGCCATGACTGGCAGTTCCTATTTCAGTCCAGCCTGCAGAGGCACTTGTCTTTTTCTTGTTGAACTGGGACTACCTGCCAGAAGTGCATAAGGAACATAATTGACCACATGTACTTCATTCTTTTCTCTTCTATCTGCAGAAAATAATATAGGAAGCAATGCAAATCAATAAAAATGAAACATTTTATTTGCTTAAATTTTGTTTGTTTTGTGTTTTGAAAATGAGATGGTACAGTACATCACAGCTACATGGGAATTTAACCTATATCCTGAAGTCATTGTCATGACCATCAAGTATCTAAAGAGAAGAGAATTTAAAAGAGCAAATGTGATTAGTATTTTTATTAATTTATTAAGATCAATTAGCAGATGATATGCAGTCTTCCTGAGCTGTGTTCTATGAAGACGTCAATACAATTCTTGTCATTCCAATCCTACTTTACACATGCAAAATTAATTTCTGTAAGCAATCACCACCGTACACTTGACTTCTGCTGTTCTGATGAGCTTGCCTACTAGCACCCTCATCTCACATATTAATAATGGAAATGGGAGTTTCCACAAAAACTCCTCTCTCCTGTATACCAGAGACAATCAAACAAAAAACTCTTCTAGGAACTGTATTCAGTGGACTTGTTATAGCTGGAAGTCTCTGTTTATGTAGATTTTTTTAAACAGCTGTTACTCAGTTTCAACGCTGTATTTATAATAGCAGTTCTACAAGAAGCTGGAAAGACATGTTGGGTTGTATCTCTTTTCAGCAATGCTCAGTTTCTGGTACACAGCAGCTAACCACATCATTATTATTCTGTTTTCAAGAAGATCTGAAGGAACATTTATTTTGAAGTGTTCATTAGTAACATTTTTTTTCCCCCTCACATTCCTGTCCCAGTGCATTAATTAATATATGTATATTAATTTGGGTATATCAATAATATAGGGATGTTAATTTAGATAATACAAGGATATTAATATTTCTACAGAAAGCTAAGCTACAACACAATACAAATACAGTTGTCTGCATAAAAACAAAAGAACAGGAAAAAAAACTGAGAAAAAAAATCAGTGCCTTGACACTGTGGCCAGCACTTCCAGGATTAATATCAATTTATAACAGATAGTTTTGGAAGAGTTTCAGTAAAAGAGAGGGGGGGAAAAAAAGCACAATCCAAAACTCCTGAGACAGTGATGGTATGGTCATTTCAAGCGATAAAAGCACTATGTGTGTATTTGATAGAATATAAATAAAAGATCACATAACACAGTTGCTTTTGACTATAATAAACTATTTGTACACCCCATCATCCCATCCATATCAAAAATACATCTAGTAGCCTGACATCTTAGTCAGCTTGGTGGCAAAATATTTGCTAGATACGTTTTCTAGATTGTAACCCAAGTGTTGGGATTTGAACACAGCTAAGGGCAAACACCAGAGAGCCACTTGCTCACCCTCCTTCCTCCTGGGGATGGGAGAGAGAATTAAAGGGGTAAAGGGAAAAGAGACTCACGGGTTGAGATAAGAACAATTTAATAACTAAACTACAATAATACTGAAAAGAATAATAATGATGATAGTAACATATACAAATATACAGATAAGTGATAGACAGTTACACTGCTCACCACCCAATGACCAAGGCTCAGCCCGATCTTGGCTAATGATCCCAGAGCAGAAAGAGTCCCAAAACTGCAATCCTGGAAAGGAGATAAGAGACCAAGAGACTGAGAGAGTGAGATGACCCTGAAAGAGAGGGAGACGACCCAGAATGTGACCCAGACAGAGACCTCTTCTGGACTGATCTTCATCTATATACCGGGCACCATATACGTGATATGGAATATGCCATCGGCCAATTTGGGTCTCAGTCCTAAATTTAAGGTTGAATCCTAGTCTAGTAATCGGGGCTGTGCTCCCTACCAGCTTGTTCTGCACCTGCAGACACTGTCACAGCAGAGAAGCTGAAAAGTCCTTGACTGTCCTGGCAGGAACTATAATCGTCAGCATGTTATCAGAGATTTTCTCAGCACAATTCCAAAACGTAGCGTCTTACTAGCTACTGTGAAGAAAGTTAACTTTCTCCCAGACACAAAACCAGGACAATGAGTAAATAAACATCAGCAAAACTAGTAACACTCCTACTGCTCCCTGTTTTATTGATTTATCTCAGTTTCCCAGTCAAAAATCAAGATGAGTGAAGATTGCTACATGTCACACAATTTTATGAAAAAACCTTATGGATCATTTGCAGGAGATTCTTTAAGTAAGACAGTCAGTCAATAAAACCTAGATATCTTCTGACAGTTTAGTCTTCCTTGTACTCTGCACTTCTCTGTGAAACCAAGAAATTTGTATCATATTTTCTTCCAGGAAGAGGAATAGGATTAGTCTAAACAAATTAAATACTAATGACTAGTCATTTTTCTTTTACATCTATTCACTTCACTTGACTATTTCGCATAGTTTTTCCATACTGATGATGAGATTTTACATCCTGTTTAGGAGACCCAGAAAAACATCCACAATCCAGAGAACTGCTGTCGTCACCTTAACGACTCTTCTAGATCTTGACTTCCCATGGCTACTCAAACACACCGCTCTTGTGCTTGTGGCTACGCATTTCTGACTTAGCTGCTCAGTGCCTCAGTACCTCTCTCACTGTGGGGCACACTGTTTCACACTAAATCCCTGCACACTCACTCATCCACACAGACTGTGTCTGGTTTGGCAAATAGTCCAGTGTATTGGGAAGTGAGTTTGCAGAGGAAAACAGATGACACTGAGGAATTAAAGTCTAAACTACGTATGATTCAGAGTATACAAGCTTAGTTCCAGTCTGAGCCCATGGACTGAATGCTCTTTTGCAGTTGGAGGGCATTAGGGATGCTTCTGAAATACACCAGATGATTTCATACAGAAGGAATGTAGTTTTCAGGAAATGTAGACCAGTCCCTAAAGCAAATCAAAGCATGGATGTTCAGATGTTAGCTTCAAAATTTCAGTCCTCATATGAACACTAATGAAGATACGCCCATAGCATAAAGGTTAATTCACACTTCAGTTCCACTTCAGGGTGAATTGAATAGACCTCGACCTAAAAGTGGATCATAAAGAGGAAGTTTTCCAGGACTCTGTCATTTTAATTGTACCAGGAAAATGAGCCCTTTGCCAGGGAAGGGTCAGGGCAGGGGGCCACCAACCAAACAAAAAAATCTCCAGAACAAAAAAACCCAGAACCACAAAACAAATTAAAAAAAACAAGTAAAACCCCACACTGTTAACTAAGGCTCCTTTATGGAGCTGATGTGGTTGCTGAGCTGCTCTCCATCATATCTGAAAAATCCTGGCTGTCTGGGGAGGTCCCCGGAGACTGAAAAAAGGGAAATATTACTCCCATTTTTAAGAAAGGGAGAAAAGAAGACCCGGCGAACTACAGGCCAGTGAGCCTCACCTCTGTGCCTGGGAAGATCATGGAACAGATCCTCCTAGAAGCTATGCTAAGGCACATACGAGACAAAGAGGTGATTCGAGACAACCAGCATGGCTTCACCAAGGGCAGATCTTGCCTGACCAATCTGGTGGCCTTCTATGATGGAGTGACAGCTTCGGTGGACAGGGGAAGGGCGATGGATGTCATCTACCTGGACTTCTGCAAAGCCTTTGACATGGTCCCTCACCACATCCTTCTCTCTAAATTGGAGAGGTGTGGATTTGAAGGATGGACTGTACGATGGATTAGGAATTGGCTGGCCGGACGCAGCCAAAGGGTTATGATTAATGGTTCTGTGTCAGGGTGGAGGCCGGTCACGAGCGGTGTCCCTCAGGGGTCCGTCTTGGGACCGGTGCTCTTTAACATCTTCATCAATGACATAGACGATGGCATCGAGTGCACCCTCAGCAAGTTTGCGGATGATACTAAGCTGAGTGGTGCCGTCGACACATTGGAAGGAAGGAAAGCCATCCAGAGGGACCTGGACAGGCTGGAGAAGTGGGCCCGTGTAAACCTAATGAGGTTTAATAAGGCCAAGTGCAGGGTGCTGCACTTGGGTCGGGGCAACCCCAGGTATTTATACAAACTGGGGGAAGATCTCCTTGAGAGCAGCCCTGCGGAGAAGGACTTGGGGGTCCTGGTGGACGAGAAGCTGGATATGAGCCGGCAGTGCGTGCTTGCAGCCCGCAAAGCCAACTGTGTTTTGGGCTGCATTAAAAAAGGGGTGGCCAGCAGGGAGAGGGAGGTGATTGTGCCCCTCTACTCGGCTCTTGTGAGGCCCCATCTGGAGTACTGTGTCCAGGCCTGGGGCCCCCAGCACAGGAAGGACGTGGAGCTCTTGGAGCGGGTGCAGAGGAGGGCCACTAAGATGATCAGAGGGCTGGAGCACCTCTCCTATGAGGAAAGGTTGAGGGAACTGGGCTTGTTTAGCTTGGAGAAGAGAAGGCTCCGGGGAGAACTCATTGCGGCCTTCCAGTGCTTGAAGGGAGCCTATAAACAGGAGGGGGAGCGACTGTTTACGAGGGTGGATAGTGATAGGACAAGGGGGAATGGTTTTAAACTAAGACAGGGGAGGTTTAGGTTAGAGATTAGGAGAAAGTTTTTCACACAAAGGGTGGTGGCACCCTGGAACAGGTTGCCCGGGGAGGTCGTGGATGCCCCATCCCTGGAGGCATTCAAGGCCAGGCTGGATGTGGCTCTGAGCAGCCTGGTCTAGTGGTTGGCGGCCCTGCATATGGCGGGGGGGTTGGAACTAGATGATCACTATGGTCCTTTTCAACCCTGGCCATTCTATGACTCATATGATATGATTTATGCTATTCTAGCCTTAATATAAGGGGCCAGATTAAAAGATCAATAGCTGCACTGAATATTTGTTCCATAGAGAATAATGAGCTACTTAAAATACTCAGATAGCAAGGAAGAGTTTGATTATGCCTTGTGTTCTCCATGTCTCTACCCATTAGTAATGCATTCATTTTCCATTGCCCTCCTATTTGGAAAGGTGGAGGAGGAGAAAGGAACAATGATATGCTGCTCTTATATCTGTTAAAGTGCTAATTTACCTATTGACACCATTTTGTCTCCTATTTCTGAGTTAAGGAAAGGATCACAGGACCTCATTGTTAACAATGACTGAAGGACAGACAGAATCTCAGTTTTAACATGCCAGAAACAAGGTAGAAGGTACAATCTCTTGACTTAAAAAAAAAAAAAAAATCCAGAAAACAACAGAGAAAAAAACAAAGATCGATTTTAAATCATGAATATTGTTCAAATATATTTATATGTATAAGTAAACATTGTTAACATGTATTTGTAATGTGTAATATTAGCTCACTCACATGAGTAATTTCGTAAGTTCAAAGTAGTTACTTACTGAAATCAAGTTTTGCATACAGGAGAGCATTGCATAAAATCATAGAATCATTAAGGCTGGAAAAGACCAAGGATCATCAAGTCCAACCGTCAACCCAACACCACCTAACCCAATAAACCATGTCCCTAAGCACCACATCTAGACATTTCTTGAACACCTCCAGGGATGGTGACTCCACCACTTCCCTGGGCAGCCTGTTACAATACCTGATCACTCTTTCAGTGAAGAAATTTTTTCTAACATTCAGCCTAAACCTCCCCTGGTGCAACTTGAGGCCATTTCCTCTTGTCCTATCACTTGTTACTTTAGAGAAGAGGCCAGCACCCACCTCACTACAACCTCCTTTGAGGTAGTAGTAGAGACTGACAAGGTCCCCTCTCAGCCTCCTCTTCTCTAGATTAAACAGCCCCAGCTCCCTCAGCCACTCCTCATAAGAACTGTGCTCCAGACCCTTCACCAGCTTTGTTGACCTTCTCTGGACCTGCTCCGGCACCTCCATGTCCTTCTTGTGGTGAGGGGCCCAAAACTGAACACAGGATTCAAGGTGTGGCCTCACCAGTGCCAAGTACAGGGCACAATCCCTTCCCTAGTCCTGCTAGCCACACTATTTCTGATACAGACTTGAAGAGTCTGGATTCCACAGAAGATATAGGACTATTGTTTCCTCTCCCCTCAACTCTTATTTTCCTATCCCTCTCTTCCTCTCTTTGAATTGCATTTAATTCTTTCAGATGTGTCAGGTCCCTTTTGTTTAAAAGACTTAATTCTCCCATTGTTTTATTGTATGGATTTAGACAGAGAGCCAACAATTACATATACTGGAAGTGATCTAGGTCTGAAGAGGAATTGTCTCCAAAATAAACTTTTATACTTACACTGTACAAAGTAAATTCAGTTAATGAAGATATCACACAGAATCACAGAATCACACAGAATCACAATGTTAGGGATTGGAAGGAACCTCGAAAAATCATCTAGTCCAATATCCCTGCCGGAGCAGGAACACCCAGATCAGATCGCACAGGAACGCATCCAGGCGGGCTTTGAATGTCTCCAGAGAAGGAGACTCCACCACCTCTCTGGGCAGCCTGTTCCAGTGCTCTGTCACCCTCACTGGAAAGAAGTTTTTTCTCATGTTCAAGTGGAACCTCCTGTGTTCCAGCTTGAACCCATTGCCCCTTGTCCTATCACTGGATGTCACAGAGAAGAGCCTGGCTCCATCCTCCTGACACTCACCCTTCACATATTTATAAACATTCATTAGGTCCCCCTCAGTCTCCTCTTTTCCAAGCTAAAGAGACCCAGCTCCCTCAGCCTTTCCTCATAAGGGAGGTGCTCCATTCCCTTCATCATCTTTGTGGCTCTGCGCTGGACTCTCTCCAGCAGTTCCCTGTCCTTCTTGAACTGAGGGGCCCAGAACTGGACACAATATTCCAGATGCGGTCTCACCAGGGCAGAGTAGAGGGGGAGGAGAACCTCTCTTGACCTACTGACCACCCCCCTTCTGATACACCCCAGGATGCCATTGGCCTTCTTGGCCACGAGGGCACAGTGCTGGCTCATGGTCATCCTGCTGGCCACCAGGACCCCCAGGTCCCTCTCCCCTACACTACTCTCCAACAGCTCAGTACCCAACTTATACTGGAACCTGGTGTTGTTCTTGCCCAGATGCAAGACTCTACGCTTACTCTTGTTAAATTGCATTAAACATATCACTAGACAAAATTTTTCATTAAAACGGGTCAGATATTGAACATCAGGTATCATATAGATCCAAACTCTAAAATTTTAGTGGAACATGTTGCCTTCATTTCTCTGACAAAAAGGTACAATTACTACAGTTATACACAGCTTCTGATTTTCTTGTTGCATTTTTATTAGTATGTGGATAGTTTTTTCTGAATAGTCCTACTTATCAGTTCTGTTCTATATGGTAGATATTTCATCGCAAAATCAGCCAGAGTCCTCTTTCAATGAAGTGTCTCAGCTGATCTTTGTGAACATCCTTTGCCTTGAGATTCCTATCAGCGGAACCATCTGCCCTTCATTTACAAGAGATAGTTCACTAAGATAAAAGAATTGATATATATTACTCCTGCTTGCTCATCTGAACAGTACAGGGACATCAGTATGCAAATAGGATTAGCCTCCTAAGTAATGGAATTTGAAGACCTAGTCTGGTCACAGTTCACACAGTTCATTTTTGTCTGCGACCTTAGAGGGAAAGCAACATTTTTTTTCTTCTCCAAATAAATAAAAAAGTCTGAAAGAGCTTTGTCCCTTTGGTTTCACTTTTAAGAAACCCAAATAAACACAAGTAGAAGAGTGTTTTTATGCTGACTTTGTCCAACTTCTCCTGGTTGGGAAAGTAACAGTAATCTAACACGCTGGCAAAACCAGAGCTATACCATTTAAGTTCAAAGAGTGAAAGAATCATTGAGTTTGTCTTATTTACATTTCACAAAAGAGTTTACCAAAATGTTCTTCTAATGTATTCCTTCCAGTCAAGTTTTGCTTTCCAATATCAAATGCCTTGCCGAGTAGATAATTTCGGATATTAGGCAGAACTTGATGGTGTGTCGTATGCATTTACAAAATAATGGTTTAGTCATTTACCAATGACCAGCCTCATTCATGTTCATTTGATGTTGAGTTAAAAGCAAATCTTTCAGATAAGTGGAAGCTGCAACTGCCAGAGCTGAAAATCCTGAAAGCATTACAAGCAAAGTGTTAGCACAGCACTCTCTGCCAAAACCATTCTTAAACAGTGCAATGTTTGTGTTCATTCACATCTGTTAGAAGTTAAAGACCAAGCACAGGTAATTCTTATTCCTAAGAGAATGTTACCTCATTAATTATTTCTAGGAGACTTTCATTTCAGTTACATTTTGTGTCCATCAAGATTCTGAAAATTAAAAAGATCCAAATAATATGTGGACACAGCCAAAATGAGACTAGCTACTCAAGAATATATTACTTAATAGTCATCCCTCTCCAACAGCTACTTTCCTTTTGTTATGCAGCTTATGTATCTGCATTATAATCTATTGGATGGCAACATGCATCCAGGAATACACTAGTGGATCATCAGAGAATATTAAACACAAGAGTAACCAACCTCAGTAAATGAACTGGCCCAGATTTTTCTTGCATGGCTCAATTTGGATAACCGCTAAAAGTAGTTCAAGGAGAAAGAAGCTGTAGTTTTCACAAAAAATCAGCAGATTAAATTGCTTCAGATGATTGAATATACATAAAAACTGCCAAAAAGGAGAAAATTAGGTGCTGTATGAGACACACTTTTTAATTTCTAAGTATAGTGAAACTTTGTAACCCTGAAAATGTGTCATGAAGGGCATTAAGGTCACAGGTTAGAATATGCAATAAGCCATCATAAAAGAGCTTCACAGGTTGCAGCTCCCTCTAAGAAGTATAGCATAAAATTTACATATTCTTGCTCAAATCGCTACGATTGTTTTCTTCTGGTTACTGAGAAATGGGATGTCATGAGGTCCTACAAAGGAAAACACAAAGTCCTACATCTGGAATAGAGTAACCCCAAGCAACAGTGCATGCCCTGGGATAGGCATCCTGATCATCATCCCAGCTTTGAACAAAGAAGGGCAACTGTACACTGGGTTGAATCAACAAAAGTATAACCTACAGGTCTAGGGAAGGGATTTTTCTCCTCTACTATGCACTTGTGAGACCATACCCAAGTGCCTTGTTCAACTTTGGGCTCCCCATTACACAAAATTGTAGTGTAGCAAGCCCAGCAGAGGACCACAATGAAGGCCAGAGGGTTGAAGCCCACAATTTATGGGGATAGGCTGAGGGAACTGGATGTGTTCAGCCTGCAGAAGAGAAGGCTGAGAGGTGATCTAATGACCATCTGACTATTTAAAATATAATTGTAGAGAAGGCCGAGGCACAGTCTTCTCAGAGAATGACAAAGGCTAAAACCTAGAACAGGAGGACTGTCTAACAAGAAAGAGGCATGATGGATCAGTGGCCCAGACTGCAAATAAAAACCCACCCAGACAAACAGAAGGGAAGGTAAAAACTAATGCTCCCACAGCACATAGTGGGATTGGAGTGCTGTTGAGGTGAGGCTATTGGAACTCCTCGGGAAATGTCACCTTAGAGGAGAAACTTACACAGACTGAAAACAAAAAGCAATGGGAGTGGGAACAGGGGAACTCTGAACACAGGTGTGGGCACATAAGGAAAACAGGAACCCTCCATCTTTAGAGCTCTCCCAAATTGCTGCTGTGAGAAACCATGGACTAGGGAATTGTTTATTAAGATTTACGTTAAGCCCAATGTAAAGGTCAGACAGCAAAAGATAACCACCAGATGTCCAGGAACCGACAGAAACAGGACAGACAACCCCATATAAGGACATATGAGTAAAGGGTCAACTATGGGACAAAGGGGGAAGATTTCTTACTTCGGCCTCAACGACTACTAGGAGGCAGAAAACGACCCCCTAGCAACAACTGAAGCATGCCTCCACTACCTCATGAACACGGAAGTAAAGATGTATAAAAAGGGACTGTTTGAACTGCTCAGTACGGCAGTTGGCGGAGCGCAGACTCCCCTGCCGTCCAGCGCTGTTTTTGCTCATATTCTACTTGCTATAATTAATAAAATTTTAATTGGATTATGATCCGTTGTGGTCTCAATTTATAACACTGCTTTTAGCATACTGATTGAGTAGGGTTGATTGCATGCTTTTGCAAGATGTTGCATGAAGACTTTCACAGGAGATTTCTAAATAGCTCTCAGATATTCTATGCTTCCCTGTGTTTCCTTTTGACAGTATTTGTCATAGTAACATGAGGAGCTGGTGGTATGTTCTTCCAGAAGGGGGCTGTGTCTTCCTCCTGGAGCCTTTCATACAGCAGTTGGCTCTGTGATATGGCATCAGTTTAATCCCAGCACAGCAAAAAATCACACCTGCGATTGCTAAAACGGAAAAGGAGACTGCTTCCCTCTAGAGACCTCAGAGTGGATTGCTCTTATAGACTTGCATTCCGATTTTGTTTGTTTTTTTAGGTTATTGTAATGATTCTCAGTCATCATGTAATGCAGCATCAGAGGACAAACAAAATAAATTAACAATGCCCAAAAAATGAATGAATTACAGACAGCTGTGAGATTTGTAAGGAGAAAGAGGCTGGCTCACAAATTATTTATGGAAACTCTAGCATGCACTGATCCAACAGCCACATTGAAGTTATGTAGGTGAGAGGAAAGAAAAACCTGAACTGTGGGGCAAACTGGTCAGGTAAAAATGCATGGAGTGATACAACAGTGTCATATTCAGCATCCTCTGTGCTCAGACAGCAGAGAGACAACCTCAGAATTGAAGGGTCTGTTTGCAGCTTATCAATAGCTAAAAACTCACCAGCAGGGAAGGGTAAATGGGGAAGGTGATCCTTCCATTTCAAAATCATCAGTCTCCTGTGATGAGAGTTGTATAAGCAGGATGTTCTTGAGAAAGCTGGTATGGGTATGAACCACATTTGTTTTGAAAAATATAGCTCTCTGCAGTTTAACATTTGCTCATTGTCCTCATAACTCTATCTAAATTTAGTCTAGCATCTCAACTAAAGAGTCTAGGAAGTCACACATTAAGGTGTGCAACTGATATGTTTTATTTATAAAAGCATGTAGCACACACTCATTAAACTTGTCAGAAATCTGTAAAAAAAAAAAAGCAGCCCACCCCTTCTTAGAAGATTTACATCTATAAGAGATTGTTCACTAAGACTGAAAAATCAGACCATTATGTTGACAGATACTTATGTATCCAGATCATGACCCAAAGTCTGCATCTGACTTGATTAAAATAAAGGTTTTCCCAGGTTATTCCTGTAACCGAGTATAGTGTCTGACTTCATCCAGCATTTCTCACAGGCTTTGTATGATCTCTAACAAAAATATTTTCACAACATCAATGACAAAAGACTGGATTTCTCCAGGCAGAATTACAAATTGGAAACTCACAAGTGCCCATAATTTAAATTTATTCCAACAAGGCAGATAAGATACTGTAGAAAAACATAGTGTACAATCTTCTGAGCATTTTCTAAATTATATACAATTACACATGGTTAGTCTTTTAAAGAATGTGTCATTAATTTGTTGGGTAATTTGGTTAGCTAACCATTGGTAATAAAAACATACTATATAATTATGTTAAGCTCAGCAGAACAATAGTTTTAAAGATCATTTTATAGGCAGTAGTGTGAAAATTGTTAAAATTGTTATTAAGGACAGCAATAGGATTAGCTTGATATGTACTAAGAGAAAACCTCCACAGGACATAGCACCAAGACTGTCAACAAGCTTGTGCTATTTGCTTCTGGGGACTTATTATCAGTGTGCTTCACTAATGTCTCAGCCAACAGAACTGTTAGCTCTCTTGGAGGCTGGGGATTGCAAGATTTAATAACATATTTTGTATGAGGAGAGGATCCTTGGCCTCACAGTTCCTTCTTGGAACTGCACCAAATTTGGGGGTGGGGGAGGTAAGAAGTTTCAGGTAGGAATGTTCACATGGGATGTTCAGAGACACAAATTAACACGTAAAAAAGCTGTGCAGTGCCAGCTTTTAAAAAAAAATAAAAATACGGATAAAAATATGCTACTACTATGTGTACAAGTACACCACAGTAAGCAGGAACTGTAAAGTTCACAAAGTCCTTATCTTCAAAAAAGAAGTATCAATTTATCTACACAGGATCAGTTACTTATTCTAGTTCAACATAAGGAAGGAGTAGACCAAAACAATGGCAAGGGTATGGTCAAATTGGTAACAGAGGTGATGTAAGAAACTGAAGATGAAAGAAGAAAATAGATTCAGTCATTTCCCATTTTCACTCATGCACCAGCAACACCCTTAACTACTCCAATCCAGCCACCTGAGACCTGTGCCAGATTATCTAGATGAAAATAGAAATGAGTTAAACTGGTAAATTTCTGGTATGAGGACAAGTCCTAAAAAAATCTTAGTAGACATGTAGACAAGAAAATTACAAGTTAGATATGCACCAGATCCTTTTTTGTTTTAGAAGAAGCTATTCTACCAGAGCTACTGAGTCTGCTTTTTAACCCATAACTCACAGGTAACCCACCTCCCCCATCTCTTCTAACTTATTCACTTTTTTTTGGAGGCAAAGAGGGGAGAGAATAAACAAATCAAACACAGAAAGTTGATACAGTTCTGTCAAGAGCAGCCAAAAACCTGTCCGCTACCTGAGATACACAGCCACAATCCAGTCTTTCTAGTCATTTTACTGGCTGCTGGATCACACCCTGTAAGGACAAATAAAGAATTCATCTCCCTTCCCACCATCAAACAAAAGCACAGAAATCTGCTTTGAACTGAGTTATTCAGTAAGCTTGACATTTGATTTTTTTTTCTTTTTAAATAAGTATGGAAGATTTGAAACGTACTTATTTTCAAATTTATTTGGAAATATTCACTTGCAAGTTCTTGTGATTATATTTGAATCCAAGTTTCAACATCTAGTGTTAAAGTAACAGAGGAAAACATGCCAAAAACTTAGCACACAAAAAAGAAAATCTTAGTAGGATTAGGGAAATAATAATTTTATTAATGTACGTACAAACTACAGTAGATTCCTAGTCAAGTTGGAATTTAAAGCAATATTTTTTTCTCCTTTTCAGTCAGTTACATTTTCATATTTCTCTAGAGATTAAGTTTTCATTTCCTTGCCCCATTCAGAGCAAAGTCTCAAGGATGCAATTGTATTAAATATATGTATGAAGACTGCTTCTTCCATAAATCTGAATTCTAAATCCAGCAGTGGCTGATTAGAGAAAGACTCAAACTTTCCATGTAGGGTTTTTCTGTTGTTTTTTGGGTTTTTTTTTGTTTTAATAATTAAAGCCCCAAATACAATTTTGCTAATATTTCATGAACCCACTAGTCTTGAAGAAACATGCAGTCAGCAATATCGGCATTAGGGGAAATTGAGAAGAATATTGTATTAGAGTGAGGTAATTTCTTGACATTTATAATGATGGTAGACTGAATGGCTTCAGGTTATAGAATACCCAAATGAGGGGTTTTTTAAATGTTGTGCAGATATAGTAGTTAGAATGTCATGTATTAGTAGAGAAATTAGTGACTTAGGTTAAGACATTTATAGATGCTTTATTATAAGGTCATGAACTATTTAGGTATTAATTATGAAATATCAAAAAGGATGCTGTTTCTTCAAGCAAAGTCAGAGTGAATGGAAACTAAATTAAAGAAACTCTTGTACTTCTCAGAATAAAATATAACTGATTCTCATCAAGCATGAGAGAATGCTACTAAAATCTGTAAGGAAAGTTCAAGAGATAGTGACAGCTGCTTAAATGTGAGGAATGTTAAGAACATGCTAAGTATCTATGGTAAGAAGGTAAAAAATTAACTCCAATAGGCTGAGGAACCTTTTCTGAATAATGAGCCAGTGCTGCATTACAAAAATTTGGAAAAAAGTTTTATGAAGTACATTTTTCTTTGTTATTGTATTAACAGTAAACATACCAATGATGTACAAGGCTCATGGCAAATATGGGGAGAACACAGCAGTGAAAACAAAAATACACAAAAACATACCAAGAAAAAATGAATTTTATGATGTCTCTCATTTTACTCTTGACATACTTTCAGACTGCTAGATTCAGTATGTAAGTTTTATAGAAGAAAACTTTTTGTTTAAACCTAATCAAGACTCAGGTACTATCTCTATTTTAGACAAATTTCAGATGCAAAACTTCAGTTCCGTCATGTGTGAAAGTGAAGCCCACAGTCAACACATTGATCTGCCTCTGTATGAAAGAATGGCTGGAAAAAAAGTGGGTGCTTTTAAGAAATTTTACTGGAATATGTTTTGTTTCAGTTATAAATAGTTGAAGTAGACAGAAGCTAAATATGAACAATATAAGATTTAAGAGATTGCATACATACCATTTTCTGGCCTTCAGAAAACCATCCTTGTAATGTACAAACATCCTGATTTTATACTTTCTGTTGTAATAGATTTAGAAGAGTTCACCAAGACACAGAAGTTGAAATTTTACCTGCCATCTTTACCCCATCATTCTTGTAAGTTAGCTGTAAAGTAGAATTGAAATGGGGCACCACCATGAAATACTGTAAGCATCACTTGAAGGAAATGTGCACAGTATTTAAATTGCCATTGGTCTCTTCCCTCCTCTTTTATATGAGAAGGGTTTCAGGAACAGGTACATCCTAGCAAACCATTACAGCAAAATACACGGAATTAGGCAGAGCTTTTTAAAGAAGACAAGTAATAGTTAGCCTTCATCACAATTTATCTTCCTCAATACAACATTTTACACTTCTGCCTCTTCAGCTTCTTTTTTTCCCTTTTTCTTTATTTTTTTTTAACTAACTTCCAGCAACCTTCCACTAACATCAAAGTTGTAACTGGTCTTCCATGCAGTTTCAGCAAGTTATTTTTGTTAGGTTTTTGTATGTTGTTTTTTTTTTGACAGAAAGCAATGAAGACTCCCACACAAGATCCAGGCTGACAATATTAGGATGAAAGCATGATGACTCTGCACAAGTTTGGGATTGTCTATACTCCACCAGTTTGTTTCCAATGGTGATTTATACTTACCATTCCCACAGCTGCCATCTGTCTTTGAGATCTCCACAGGAAAAGGAGAGTAAAGAGATGATGGCCTGGTTTAGCTTAAGCTCTGAAAAGAGAGTACGTGATTCTTTCCACATGATGGTCCACAGATATGAGGAACCACTGTGTGATACACTCAGCACGTAGAAGCAACATAATAGANGAAAAGAAAACAACAAACAACATTACATTTACCTGTCACTGTCTGTCTTTGCTGAGACTGTTTTCTTACACTTGTCACAGTGTCACAGAATCATTTAGTTTGGAAGGGACCTCTTGAAATCATCTAGTCCAACCCCCTGATCAAGCAGTGTACTCTACAACTGGTTGCTTGGATCTTGACCATCTCCAAAGGTGAAGAACCTGTGGCCACTCTGGAAAACTTGTTCTACTGTTTGACTATCCTCACAAAAATAAAAAAAAAGGACAAACCTCTAGTCTGTGTTTCAACTCATGCCTACTTCCTTTCACCCAGTCACCAAGAAGAGTTTGGTTCCATCAAAAAACATTTGCAATAGAGTACAATAATATTAGCAACCTTATTCAGGGAAGTAAACACAGTATGTACGTACTTATTCAGAAGAACTGAACAGGTCCTATTTGCCTTTTCCCACAGCATTCACATGACTAAACAGCAGTACCCACACACTTTAACCAATATCAGTCAAGCAGCTAGTCACAAACAGATGATCTAAAGTATGTATCTGTGCATCAAAGTCCATCTGGTGGAATATTCAAGCACCAAAATGGCTGCAAACACATAAAGTGGTGAACTGTGATAGTGGCTTTGAGTTTCTAACCATTCTCCCCCACAAAAAAATGCAGTTTGCTGTCTTTCCATCAAATCAGAAATTCACTTGTTGAGCTGAAGCAATCATCATGAGTTCACTACAGTAATCATGAGACAGAATTCTCATTCAACAGTGTCCCACACATGGATCACAGATACGGTTTGATTGTACAAACTCTACTAAAAGTAATTAGTGCATTTCATTAAAAAAAAATAGCAAGATTTCTGCTAAGCATTCCATTGTCTGAAACATCATTGGGAAACAATCAAGGGAAAAGAAAAGAAAAAAGCAGAATAATTGTGGAAGGAACAATGACATTTATTAGGCATATACAAGCTACCAACAAGCCACTCTTTCTGACAGTATAAATGTTTTACTCCATGTAATCATACAAGACTATTATAGAACAACGCACAAGTTATTGGCAAATAAAACCTAAGTATCCTGAGAAGATGCCACAATTCTGAAATAAGCTTCTCTTTAGAAAAAGAAAAATAGGAGTATAACAAGGAATGGTGCCACTTTCTTTAACAAGAGAATTGGAAATAGCATTTCTGTGTTGTTTGTTTTGCTGCCAACAGAACATATTTGGGCAAAAAAAATGTCAAGAGCATGTTTTTATTCAGGTCCAACCAAACCAAAGAATTATTTTTCCATTCTGAAAACAGGTTGTTTGTTATGAAACAAAAGAACATTTAACATTTTTTCATATGGAATGCCCTATGTGACCTGAAATGTTTCAATATTTAATGAAGTAAAGTTAAATGTTTACCTTATGGAGCAAGAGTGGGGAGGGGAGAGAAATCATACCAAAAGGCTAGAAATCAGGTTAGATAAGGACTCAGTAGTGAAGATCACCCAAATACGGCAAACAAGGTTGGAGCAAACTTAACCAGAAGATCTTTGT